>ML791335.1:275359-333387 GCA_009831015.1 Picea engelmannii
CCTTTCCATCAAGATCTTCATCATCTCTCTCATTTCCATGACATCCTTTCTGAGATCTTCATCTTCTGCAGGAACACGTTCATGACTTTCTTCATGAGCCATACTTGGTGAATGCCTCCTTGAAACTTGCGGTGATTGTATATTCTTCCTCCTTGAAGGATGAGAACTTGGCTCCACAATTTGACCTTCTCCTCTTGTGAGTTTCAACCTTGTGAGCATCAGAAACAAAACACTTGCAAACAATCAAGTCTTCAAAAACCAGTGCTCTGATACCAATTTGATCTAAAAATGAAGAAGACTTGAAATCTTGAAAATATTTGCAAGTAAATTTTATGTGTTAAAATCAAATGGATCAACTTTGCAACACATTAATTAAAGGATTACTCATACAAGATACAAATAAACAGTAGCATAATCAATGAACATAAGCACATAAACACAACAATTGATAAAGGAGTTCACCCCTCTCTTGGGCTACATCTCTTGGTCCAACTTTCAATGGATCGTTATTATTAATTACTCAAAGTGCTCAAAAACGTGCTTTACAATGCAAAAATTGACCAACAGATTGCTCCAATGGCTTCAGAGCATCCAAAAACCCCTAGTTGAGCTTTTTCGGCACCTCGTTTGGCCAAAAAATGAAGAAGTTAGGGCTCTTGGAAGTCCCTCCTTCAAGCTTGTTGTCTCTGCATCTACAAAACACACCCTCCTTCATGAACCTAGCACACACGCTTATTTAAGCGCAAAATCCTGGCACCGGGCACAACCGTGCCAACGGTGTGAAATGTAGGACAGTTATGGGCACGCCAGCCCCTAACCACCTAGCACTCGGGCACATGAGGGTCCATACGACCGACACAATAAGAAAAAGGGCTAACTGTTTGCAACCGTACCAACCATATCAACTTCCCCCGCACGCCTGGTTGTGGTCACATGTAACACAATAGAACCGTGGCTTAAACCATTTGACAACACAAATCCCACGCATGCCATTTCACAAAGGGTATGGTCATATACATATACCATGTGACCGGGGCTCCATTCCATTGTAACACAACTCCCGTGCACAAATACTATAGCATGGTCATATGTAATATAACAAAACCACAGGCTGGGACCAAGCCCCGGCCCGAACCTCCGCCGACATACATGTAAATCAAACTTATATAATTTAAAAATCATATAGTTAATAAGAAAAAATGTATGGCGCGCTGGTTGGGCGGCCATTTCCAAATCTTTGCATGGTGAGGAGGTCCGGGGTTTGAATCCCACGGACTCCATAAAATTTTGATTAACAAACCAACAGCCAATACCGGGGTGCCACATGGAAAAACACAATTTGACCACAACTGCCAATCAAAAACTGACACATCACCACATTCCAAATCAGTGTATGATCGTACGACCCTACCACGTCATCCTGTACGGACTGTATGGACTGCACAGTCAGCGTCCCTTTTTTTTTGTCTGTTTGACGATTCGAATAGATTGCAATATCTCTTGCTCCCAACGTCCTTTTGAGACGAAATGAGTTGCGTTGGGTTTGCAATGACGAGGCCTACACTCTCATTCGATTTGAAGTGATTCCGAGCACTTTGAATTTTTGAGCAAAATTTGATCCCCTGATCATATCCGCTTCTCAAATCCAACTTAGTAAAATACTTAGCATCTTTCATTTGATCAATAAAATCATTAATTCTAGGAAGAGGGTAACAATTCTTTACCGTAATCTTGTTCACGGATTTGAAATCTACACACATGCACCATGTACCATATTTCTTTGGTAGTAAAACAATTGGTGAGATGCATGGCAATGTTCTTGGCATGATAGCCCCTTTGTCAAGGAACTCTTGGATTTGTTTTTTAATTTGAGCATTCTCTATGACTGACATCATGTACATACCAATGTTTGGAAGAGGAATATCTTGTTGCAATTGAATATCATGTTGGTGTTGGCATAGGGTCAGACCCAGGGTTCAACTCTCAAGAACGCACCAAAAAAACCCTAACTATCAGCCCTTTCAGCAACACCTACAAAGTAGATGAAGTCTCACCTGAGGTAGAAGCAGGGGTGGTTGTAGGACTCCAGTGTCTGCAACCTTAGCTGGGACACCGATTTGTGATTACAACACCTTAACAGAGAACTTAGCAATTATAGTTCATTAATATCCAGCCTTAGTTTACAACACAGATAAACCCTAATAACTTAACATCGCAGTATTCACACAGATCCAAAACATTCAAGCACTAAGAACACCAACATAGATTAGATCTAGCATTTATTCTCATTATTCATCACTAAGCTACCATATTAGATTCTTCTAAGAATATATCAGTGCACTAAGAAATTAATCAGATAAACAAGAGAACAAACATAAAGCACAAAGAAACCACAACACAGGATATACGTGGTTCACCCACAACCTGGGGCTACATCCAAAAAATCTTCTTCTCTCTTATTATCTTGGTCAATCAGCTACATGCATAGAGCCACAAGGTCCTACTCTGCATAGGACAGGAGATCTACACACACTTCACAAGATACTCCTTCCCTGAGTTACAGCAAAAATCCTTTCTTAAAATCACTTGCACTCAGCAAAATATAACACTTAGCACCACACCTCTTTTCACTTAGCACATCAGACTCATTACACACAAAGATCTCTTTTCTTACATTGTCTAGATTTCTATTTATACATTACAAAATCAGCCTAAACATGGGTAAACCCATGGGCCAACATCTCCATACCCGTTACATAAGCCCAAAACCCAAAAATCCCTAAAAGGGAGTCAAGATCCTATGATCTCCTCTTTGACTTGTGCTCCGTCTTCGACAGTCTGTCAAAGTCCCAAAAATAGGTCAAACAAGACTAGGGATCCTCAAAACTTGGTCAAGGGCCAATAGGCCCCCAACACTCACCTATGAATCATCCCGAGTCACTCTGGTCTGAGTAGCTCTGCCTCAAAAGCCTCGATCTTGGCTCGAGCTACTTCAACCTATTGTTGTTCCAAGTCCTCCTTCTCAGAGAACTCTTGGATAACTAATTCATTGACAGGTCCCTCAAGCATTGTTTAGCTGCCATGAAGACTTGTTCTAGTTATGTTCCTCAACCTTTAATCTATGCAAACAATTGACAAGCCTTATCCTATATTGGTTGTGTTGGCATTGGAAGTCACTCCTGGAATGCAGCAGGAGAAGAGCCCGACGCCCATCATTTTTATGTCACAATTTGTTTTAAAGGGGTGATTGGATGTGAGTGAACTCAGAACAATATCATTTAACATAGAAAACTAGGCCAGAAATGCACAGGGAAGTGAGGGCCATAACTAACTTCAGTCAGAAATTTGAGTTAAAGTGAGATTAGGGTGAAGACTAGGGAGAAAAGAGAGGAGACTGATCTGGGCATCAGGCCTTCCAGCAACTCGAGAAAGAAAAATGAGGCACTAAAATGTGCCTAAAAGACACAGTGATAACTGCACACTGATCAAACATATCATATGCAGCTACAACCATTCGACTAGATCCTCAAAGTCTTAATCATTTAGTGTGAGATGAAAAAGACAACGTGGGAGACTACTTAAGACTGATGCAGAGATTGCAGTGACCAACCATACGTCATCCTACAATATGGAACCCTCGACTGGATCCTCCAATCCCGAGTGTTTTAAATAGCTAACAAACAAAATAAAAAGGAAAGAGAAGTTGACTTCCATTAATTTGACAGTCTCAAATCAAAATACATAACCAGAGGTTCCTCAGAAACTTTACAGTCGGGAGCGAAAATCAACCATCGATACTTTCAAAAATAAAAAACTGAGTACATATACTCCTAAACATTTTCCCAGAAGAAGCATCCTAGACTTTCAGGGTGTGGCATCTCTTCGGTCAAATCTGGTCTGAACTCCTTCGTCAAAAGCCACCTTAACTCTACATGGATCTTACAAGGGGGTAGTTGAGCCATTAAATGATGAATTAGCATGTGCAAACTTCTCTGGTTAGTCAAGGACTCGGCATGGCTTCTTTGGAAAAAAACAACACACAAGACCGTCTTGGGCAGACTGCCTACCGAATCCTCCATACCTTACAATTAATTAATGAGGAGAGGTTTCAACCACCTCCTCACACCTTCATTTACTCCCAGCAGAAACCAGTGTTGAAACCAAGTCGGACTGGCACCTGGAGATCATGGTGATCCCTTCTACAACTAAACCTGGCTCTTTTGGCCCTTTTGCACAACTCTTTCTATTTCCCCAAGTGACCACGGGCCGTGACCCTGTGCTTATCCTCAAAGGAGCTTTCGGTGTTTCGCATTTCATGGATGGGAGGGAGCTAATCCTTGCTCTTCAAAATCATGATGCGCAAAGAGGTGATATAGCCTAATCATGCACCACGTGCCCCTCTCTGATCAGACGACCCTGAACATATCGACAATATTGTGGGCCCAAATCCTGGATGCTTTCGTCACTTCACGTCTCATGGATGGGAGGGAGTTGGTCCTTGCTCTTCAAAGTCACGATGCGTGAAGAAGCAATAGAGCCTAATCGTGCACCACATGCCCCTCTCTGATCAGACGACCCTGAACATCTGGGCAATATTGTGGGCCCAAATCCCGAACGCCTTCGACACTTCGCGTCTCGTGGATGGGATGGAGCTGGTCCTTGCTCTTCAAAGTCGTGATGCACAAAGAGGCGATAGAGCCTAATCGTGCACCACATGCCCCTCTCTGATCGGACGACCCTGAACATCTTGGCAATATTGTGGGCCCAAATCCTAGACGCCTTTGACACTTCGCATCTCGTGGATGGGAGGGACCTGATCCTTTCTCTTCAAAGTCGTGATGCATAAAGAGGCGATAGAGCCTAATCATGCACCACATGTCCCTCCCATGCGCTAAAACTCATGCAACTCTGTGGTTCTGTCTTACCCGATGACTGATGATCTGCTCCATCGATCGATCCTCGCCATTGAATCCTGGATCGCCCATCTGCTAACACTTAAGTTCGAAATGGACTACTTCTGTGTGCTGCGCTTGGCGCTCATGCTTGTGGCCTTTGAATAAAATGAATTTGATGGGTTCTTTAAGCCCCATTTCTTCACATTTACGCCACGCAATTGAATCTTGGAGAGAAAACACCCCCTTGCAAGAATTTGCACTAACATTAGGCTCCATGGGGGATAGAGTTGTCCCTGTGATGCTCTAAGAACTCATTTTGCAGCTTCAATGCCTTGCTATTGGGCTATGGAGTCATTTACTAATCCGGAAAATAAAAATAAACAAAGAACCAAAAAGGAAAATATTTACAATCAAAGGAGCCATTTAAGGCTCAAACAAAACATTTCTTCAGAAAATGCCCATTTACTGGGCTATTAAAAACCTCCTCACCTTCCAGATCCTGCAACCTGTACGTGTTATTTGAGAAAACCTCATAGATTTTGAAGGGCCCGATCCAGAGGGCGTCAAACTTGTTGTGTTTTCCCTTATCATGTCTGGGTGCATCCCACTTAAGCACCAAATCCCTGATCTAGAACTCCTTCTTCCTGACCTTCCTGTCAAAGGCATGTTTGACCTTCTACTGATGACTATGAGCTGTGTCCATCACCTGTTCCCTGATCTGTTGTACTTCCACTATATGATGAATCCTTCTGACCATGTGATCTGGCTCTCCTTCATAATATTGAAAGAACTTTGCTACAGGTAAGGCGAGCTGAGTGGGAAAAACCACATCTGTTCCGTAAACTAGCTGAAAAGGCAAGGTGCCCAGGGATTTCTTCGTTGTCACTCGATCGGCCCATAGAGTGAATTTGAGCTTTGAATCCCAAGCCCTCTTATTGTCTTCCAATAAGATTTTAATGAGATTGATTAGGATTTTATTGGAATATTATGCCAGTCCATTTCCTTGAGGATAATAGGGGGTGGAGTGAATTAGAGAGATCTTTAACTGCTCACAGAACTTAATTAGAGGCTCAGATTTGAATGAAGCAGCATTATCAGTGACAATCCTGCTAGGACAGCCAAATCTGGCTATGATATCCTCCAGGAAGCTGATAATTACTTTGTGTGATACACTTCTGGTGGGAGCAGTGTTGAAAAGTCAACAAGAAACATGTGTCTAATTTACTTTTCCTTTAATTAAATTAGACAATAAATATTAATCTATTATCTCATTCATAACTGAGTGATTTGGAATTGTAATAGAATTATAAGTGTAGTTAAGTGAGTTAATATCAGTTGTACTAGTTGTAACTAAACATGCACTAGTGAGAGTTCAGTTAATCAGTGAACTCACATGCAATTGAAGATTCACCATGGTTAACTACATGCATGTCAGTTCCAATGGAGATCCAGTTGAGATAACAGGTGAAAGGGACATTTTGGCTATCAGTTGTGATTTGTTCACACATGCAGTGAATATGCTTATGATCATGTCCAAACGAAACAATTCATTCGTTGTGAGAATTCAGATTGCAGAGATTGTGCAGAGGAGGCATGCTGTCTGGACACAGGAATTGGCACATATATTTGCTAATTTGTGTATGACAGCGTGAGGTGATTGTATTTTACTGAGAGCTCTTGGATTAGAGTTTTGTATGAGATTGTTTCATGATTCATGATATACATAATATATGATAGTTGGGGTTTTTATCTTTATGCTTTCCTGGTAAAACTTCTGTGTTGTGTGTTATTGATATTTCACTTTGTGCATTGTGGTTGTGATCGTGGTTTAATTGCTTCTGCAATAATAATAGTAGAAGCGATTCTATATTTAAAAAGTGGTGGAAATTGTTAGATCAGGAGAATCGTAGGAATAGATTAATTTGTATCGAAATTTCTACATGGTATTAGAGCCACGGAGGCCACGGAGTCACAGAAGTGAGGTGCGGACATGATTTCATTCTCGTAGGTCCCGCCTCTAGCCGGGTGTGAACTGTAGTACTGAAAACTTCTAGTTTTTTCAAGAACAGTAATTCTCGCACCCTAGAAAAAGGCAAGGTGCGAACTTCATTGGCATTCTCATAGGAAAATACACTAGCAAGGTGTGAACTTCCCTCACCCTAATAGTGAAGTAGGGTGCGAACTTCATTGGCATTCTCGCAGGCTACAGTGGAGCAGGGTGAAAACTTGACATAGCATTCTCGCAGGCTACAGTGGAGCAGGGTGGGAACTTGATAGGCAAGTTCGCAGGCTATACACAGGCAGGGTGAAAAATTCCCTCAGGTTGCTCTCATCTAGGGTGTGAACCTCCCAGGGTAAGAGGAAAGTGAAGGGGTTGAGTTTTGGGTTGTATAACATTCGAATTTGCAAGATTTTCTTGGTGTGACACTTGATTCAAGATCGAAATGTCTTTCCATGGCTTGAGGTTGGAGTATGCACTTGAGGGCAGCTCTAACTACATTGCTTGGAAGGACAGGATGGAGGCAGTGGTCAAAGACAATGGCTTGAAGGGTTACATTGATGTAGATGTTCCTAAGCCGGATGCAATAGATACTGCAAATCTTGATGCATAGCAAAAGAAAGTGGCGAAGGCAAGGAGGATTCTGTTGGAGGGAGTACGAGACCACATTGTCTCAAGTCTCCATGGGAAAACCACACCATATTCAATGTGGAAGGTTTTGACAGATCTGTTCCAAAACAATAGTGACCATAGGAAATTGCCGCTCAAAGATAAACTCAGGAAGATCAAGATGGAGAAATGCGACACCATTCCAAAATATCTCACTAAGTTTGTCCAATGTCGGGATGAACTTGGAAGTGTGGGAATAACAGTCATTGTTGATGATTTGGTGATCTTGGCACTCCTAGGGATTCCTAAGAGTTGGCACAGTTATCAAGACTCTGTCAATGGAAGGGAAAAAGTACAGGATTGGGAACGACTATGGTCGGATCTGGTGCAAGAGGAGTTCAGGTGGAACACCAGAGATGGATCTTCATCAAATCATGATGATGAAGAGGATTGTCCTTTGACTGCCAAGGCAATGAAAGGGAAATGGAAGAAATACCAATCAAATTCCGAGTCTAAAGTCAAGAATATACATTTGTCCAAAGTGAAGTGTTTTCATTGTCACGAACATGGGCATATCGCTACTAACTGTTCGCAGAAGAAGAAGAACAAGATGGTTGTTGGAGCTGCAACTGGTGAGGCTCTTGTCTCACAATTTGAGATTGACTTCACTTTGATCGCATGCATGGCATCAAGTGCATCGGGATCAGTGTGGTATTTGGATAGTGACGCTTCCTTCCACATGACGGGAGATAGAGAGTCATTCATTGACTTGGAGGAGAAAGATCTCAGAATGCATATAGATATGGGAAACGATGGACGATACAGTGCGACTGATATTGGTACCATTACCTTTCAGAGAGAGTCAGGTAAACCATTTCAATTGAAAAATGTTATGCATGTTCCAAGTCTGAAGAAAAACCTTGTCTCAGTCACAATGTTGGAGGACAGAGGCTATGATGTTGTTTTTAGCAGTGGTATAGCCTACCTGCAACATAAAGCAACAGGTCGAGTCAAGAAGATAGGGATTTGAGTTAATAATATCTACATGCTATAGGTAGATGGCTATGGTGCCATGATAGGCAAGGCATAAATAGTGGTGAGTCGGGATTAGGGTGAATTATGGCACAGGAGATTAGGCCATCTTCATTATGGAGCCTTGAAGATCATGCAGCAAATATATACTGGACTTCCAAGCGTAACACTTGCTCAGTCAGATCAGTGCAAGGGGTGCACCCTGGGGAAGTATGTAAAGTCCACCTTTCATGAAAAGGAGAACCGTGCTTCGGTGATCCTGGAGAGAATTCACATGGATGTGTGTGGACCATTCTCGGTTGCTTCAACAACAAAACATAGGTATTATGTTACTTTTGTTGATGACTTTTCTCGTAAATGTTGGATATTCTTCATGCAGAAGAAGGATTAAACATTCTCAAAGTTCTATGAGTTTAAAGCATTGGTGGAGAAAGAGTCAGGGAAGCAAGTGAAGGCTCTAAGGATTGATAATGGTGGAGAATACATCTCTAATGAATTCAAAGACTTCTGCAGCAGAGAAGGAATTCGAAGAGAACTCATAGCGCCTCATAACCCACAACAAAATGGGGTTGCAGAGAGAAAGAACAGAACGATCGTGGGTGAAACACAAGCGATGTTGCATGATCAGGGCCTACCAATGAATTTGTGGGCAGAAGCATGCAATATTGTGGTTTATGTGTAGAATCGTTGTCTTCATAGAGTACTTGGCATGAGTACACCTGAAGAATCTTTTAATGGTAAGAAACATAATGTTTTGCATTTAAAATTTTTTGGCTCATCTGTTTTTGTGCATGTGAACAAGGATGCCAGGAAGAAGCTGGAACTGATTGCTGAAGTTGGGATATTTTTGGGGTACACAGAAACACCCCATAATTATCGTGTGTATTTGTCGAACAATAAGATGACTGTTATGCGACGGGATATAAAATTAGATGAGGGGAAATCCATGCGGTTGTCACTTGAGAGGGAGCTAGACTTGCATGCAGAAGAGGAACTGTTGGTTCCCAATGATGAGTCTCAAGATGTGGATCAGCCACATGAGGAGGTTCATGGAGTAGAGGAAACCACTCAAGCAGATCCATCCATCATAAATGGCATAAAGCGCACCACGGAAGCTGATAGATTGAGACTAGACACTGCACAGAATATAGGAGCCCCTATTTCACAGCGCAGACAGAGACAGTCCCCTGATCAATTTGTTGGATACATGGCTCTCATGAGAAAATGTATTGTGACTGAACCATCTTCCTTTCAAGAAGAAGTGCAATACCCCACTTGGGTTGATGCTATGGTAGAGGAGTATGACTCCATTGTCAAAAACAGTGTATGGGATGTTGTCCCAAGACCGATTGATAAATCAGTGGTAGTTTCGAGATGGATCTACAAGGTAAAGCAAGTTGTTGATGGGAGTGTGGAGAAATATAAGGCCAGGTTTGTGGCTTGGGGCTTCTCACAGATCGAGGGGATATATTATGGTGAGACCTTTGCACCTGTCGCAAGGTACTCTTCCATAAGATCCATCCTTGCACTCTCAACGTAGATGGGCTGGAGCATTCATCAGATGGATGTTAAAACTGCGTTCCTCAATGAGATCATTGAGGAAGAAGTGTACATTGAGCAGCCAAAAGGTTTTTAGACCCTTGACAGAGAGTCTCATGTGTGTAGACTCAATAGAGCACTATATGGGCTGAAGCAAGCACCCTGTGCTTGGTACACTCGGATAGACAACTATTTCACCAGACTAGGCTTCACCAAAAGTGAAGCGGATGCAAACCTATATCAAATTGTGGTGGAGGGTAAGATTTTAATCATTGTTCTTTATGTTGATGATTTAATATTGACTGGTGATGAGAAGCTGATAGACTCATGCAAGGAGGACCTTGCAAAGGAGTTTGAGATGAAGGATTTGGGCCTTCTTCATTATTTCCTTAGTTTGGAAATATGGCAGCGAGATGGTGAACTTTTTGTGTCTTAAGGAAAGTATGCAAGAGAGACACTGGGTAAGTTTCACATGGAGGGCCGCAAACCCATGGATACTCCTCTTCCAGGAAACTGGAGGAAAGAGGATGTTACTTCTAGAGAGGTAGTGGATGCTACTGTCTATCGACAGTTAGTGGGTTCACTAATGTATTTAGTGAACACGAGACCAGACATTTGCTATGAAGTTAACCAGCTAAGTCAAGAGATGGTTAAGCCTACCAAACTCTTTTGGAAGGCGGGTAAGCATGTCCTGAGATATCTGAAGGGCACATCTGAGTATGGATTATGGTACAGATAGATGGATGAGGTGAACTTGCATGGCTTCACGGATGCATATTGGGCGGGTATCCCAACAGATAGAAAGAGAACATATGGAGGGATCTTTAGTATTGGATCTACAATTGTTTCTTGGTACAACAGGAAACAGAGATCCGTGGCACTTAGTTCAGCGGAAGTGAAATACATGGCAGCAATCCAAGCTGCATGTGAGGCTATCTGGATGAGGAATATCTTGGTTGGTTTGTTTGGTTCTCATTTAGATCCGACAGTGATTTATTGTTATAATCAAAGTTGCATTAAACTCTCGATTAATCATGTGTTTCATGATAGATCTAAGAATATAGATATCTGGTATCATCATCTCAGAGATTGTGTGCAATGGAAGATCATGTTGCTTCAATACATTCCTACAGAAGATTAGGATGTCGACATTCTGAAGAAGGCGCTCACCAGGAGAAAATTCGAATATCATAGAGACAGGATTGGGGTGAAGGATAATCCCTTTCTTGTTGAGAGGGAGTGTTGAAAAGTCAACAAGAAACATGTGTCTAATTTACTTTTCCCTTAATTAAATTAGACAATAAATATTAATCTATTATCTCATTCATAACTGAGTGATTTGGAATTGTAACAGAATTATAAGTGTAGTTAAGTGAGTTAATATCAGTTGTACTAGTTGTAATTAAACATGCACTAGTGAGAGTTCAGTTAATCAGTGAACTCACATGCAACTGAAGATTCACCACGGTTAACTACATGCATGTCAGTTCCAATGGAGATCTAGTTGAGATAACAGGTGAAAGGGACAGTTTGGCTATCAGTTGTGATTTTTTCACACATACAGTGAATATTCTTATGAGCATGTGGCAATGGCCACTTGAGGGAGGATGGATTTCCTCGATGAATTCCATCCCCCATTGTTGAAAAGGTGTTGAAGCTACTACAGGCTTCAGTGGCAATGGTCTAAGATATTACTTTCCTGAGAATTTTTGGCATTTGATGCAAGCTCTGATTTCTCTGCAGACATCAGCGAATAAAGTGGGCCAGTAATACCCAGCTCTGAGGATTTTGTAAGATGTGGTATTCCAGAAATGATGTCCCCCACAAAGGCTGCTATGGAAATCAAACATAACATTTTGGGCTTCTTGTGGATTCAGGCACCTCAGCAACACCCCTAGAGGGTCTCTCCAGTACAGGAATTGGTCAATGAGGTAATATTTGACCACCTTGAGTTTTAAATATCTTGCCTTACTTTTACCTATTCCATCAGGGGGCTTCAACTCCTACAGAAAGTACAAAATGTCTCGATACCAGGCACATTCTGTTAGTGGCAAGCCGTCCTGAGAGCTTTGGCTGGGAAACTCAACTTGTTGAGTTCCTGAGAAAGTATTGATCAGACTAACCCCCAAGGATCTGCAATTGGATTCAACGAGTAGCTTGGCTAAACCCTGCCCCTTAACCAACTTGGTGGGATTTATTTCCAGGTCAAACTCAGGGATATTAGCAATCCATTTACCTCTTCTCTCATCTATGTCGGACTGTACAAGGATGTCCTTCACAGAGGTCGAAGGAACATATGCAGTCACTTTTGAGTGCAAGACATAGACTATGAAATATTTGAGAGCTTTCATCAAGGAATACGCCTGTTTCTCCATGATTTCGTACTTGATTTTTGCATCCCTTAATGCTTTACTAAAGAAGGAAATGGTTTGCTCTCACCCTTCCTCATTTTTCTGCAATAATACCGTTGCTACTGTATCAAAAGAAGCGAAAGAAAAGACTAGGAAGTCTTTGGAATAGTCAAGACTAATCAACACAGGTGTCTCAGTCAATGCCCTTTTTATTTGGACAAAAGATTCCCTGGGTTCAGCGGTCCATTTCACTTCATTACCCTTTTTGAGCATGGTTGTGATGTGTTTCACCAGTTTAGAAAAATTTGAGACGAACCTCCTCAGAAAGTTAATCTTTCCTAAAAATGCCTAGACTTCTTTCTTAGACCTGGGAAGTGATAGGGTTTGAATTGCCTCTACTCTGTTGGGATCAATTCTCACTCCTTTTGCTGATACTATATGGCCTAACAACTTTCCCTCCATCATAGCAAACAAATATTTCTTGGGATTTAGGGAAAGACCAAACCTCTGGCATTTCGAGAAAACTTTCCTTAAGTGATAGTAGTGTTCTTTATCAGGCCTGGAGAAGACTGTGATGTCATCCAGATAGATCACCACAAACTGTTATTTCTCCCCGATGAAGGCTATGTCCATGGCTCGCTGAAATGTTGCTCTTGCATTCATTAGTCCAAATGAAATTTTGGCATACATGACTGTGCCCCAAGGAGTGGTGAAGGTTGTATTTTCCCTATCCTCTGGCATGACCAATATCTGATTATAGCCAAAAAATCCATCAATCATGGATATCCTAGATGCAGCAGTTACCCTCTGCAATATGTGTTCCATCTTAGGTAGGGGGTAATTGTCCTTTCTTGAGCTTCTGTTGAGATTCCTAAAGTCGATGCAAAGCCTGATCTCGCCACTTTTCTTCCTTACCAGGACCAAATTGGCCACCCATTCAGAATATCTCAAGGGGACAATGATTTGGGCATCTAACAACTTCTTCACTTATTTTTCCATGATAGGCAGCAGCATGGGATTTATCTGTCTTAGCTTCTACCTAAATGGCCTAGCCTCTTCCTTCAGTGGGATCTTGTGTTCAATGACGGATGTGTCATATGTCTTGAGGTCTTCATAGGTCCATGCAAACACATCAACAAATTTTCTTAATAACTCGGTATATTCGGCCCTCTGTCCTTTGGTTAAACTACTCAACAACTTGACAAACTTAGGCTCCTCTTGTGTGCCAATGTTGCACTCAGTTGTGTCAGCATCTTCATCTGAAACCCTACCCTTTACTACCACATCATTCCCATCGAACAATATTTCTAAAGGGACTAGTCCCCTCGGGATGTGATTTCTAGGCAACTGAATAATCTGGTGATTAGCAAATTCATGTAAAAACACCACAGGGTAAGGGTCACCTTCAAGGTCAGGATCCTGATCAATGTGCAATGCAGAAAATTCATCAACGGATTGGAGAAATTTTACGATTTCAAGATCATCTTCAAATACCTTACAATGCTTCACATTGTCCAAGATGGATGGCCTATATCTTATCTCGACCCCACATGGGATCTTCGGTGGCAGAGGGATCCTAAATAGACTAGTTGAGACAGCTAAGGAATCGGTCGAAGCATTATCCTCCCTTGGGACAAAAGAAATGTTGAAATTCGAGAAGAAATTATCAATCAGGTCCCATACCTCGTTCCTGTAACTTCTGAGCCAAGGATGCTTGGCCCGATAGACATTCCTAACTTGTTGGATTATCAATTCATCATCTCCGAACACTGCCATCTCCCTTATTCCCATTTCTTTTTCATCCCTCATAGCCAGAACAAGAGCTTCATACTCTGCCACATTGTTGGTGGTTTCAAATTCCAGCTTGTATGATAGGGATATGGTCTCTTGAGAAGGTGACATTAAAACCACTCCAACTCCAGCGCCTTCGCTAGAAGAACCTCCATCGAAAAACATTTTCCAAATGAAGGTGTTTGGAGGAGGTGTCCCATGATCAAATAAGGGTTTCTTTCTGATTTGGAAAGGTGCTTCAGGAGCATCAATGATCTACAATAAACTAGACCCCAAATCAGTGTCCAATGCAATGATGGGATAATTGGTGGGGTTTGCTTCATCACTAACAATATAGGCTAGCTAGTATTCTCTATACAACCTCCTGTGTTCCCCTCCAAAGACTGGAATAGTATAATATGTGAGATCCATCTGTAATGTTCCTCCAAGATTTTTAATCCAAGATCTTGATAGAAGCATGCCAAACTTGGGAGGAACGTCAGCCACTACAATGTCCATGACCAGACTCTCCATGGGCAGCTGAAATAGAGAGACTGCCAAGTCTTTGATGACTCCAAGGAATTTCACCCTCCTTGAATCAAAAGAGTACAAATCATGATAAGTCTTTGTCACCTCCAGTCCCAATTCTTCCATTACTATTTTGGGCATAAGGTTATGGGAATCCCCTGAATCCATGAGGCAGTTATGCAACACTTTATCATGTATGTTCAGGGATGTGTATAAAGGAGGGGATGAATCATATCTATATTCTACCATGGGACCTAGGACATCTGTTGTCTTTTCATCTTGGAGATTTATTGAGTCCGTGGAAGGATGGGGGGGATCAGATTGTAGCAGCTTGGAGAGGGACCTTTTGAAATATTCATTTTGAACTAGTTCGGATAAGGGTACATGAATTCTAATCTTCTGAATCTCATGCTCAAAACTAAAGGAGGAGAGAGACTTAGAGGCTTCCCTTACCTCAGAGGTAGGTTCCTTGGCTACTGTCGAAGAATTATGAGTTTTATTTTCTTTAGTAGTGGTTTTTGTAGCTTTAGTAGGCCTTTCCGCTATGAGGGGCTGATCCTGGCTATCAAAATTCCCTTCTTTTTTTTTTGACCTAAGATTGTATCTAGTAGGAGTGTTGCTGGACTTTTCCCCTTTACTCAACTCATTGATTTGAGTGTTGATAAGGGATTCCTCATATGCAGATTGAGTCAAATGAGGAAACGGGAAAGTGTCCTCGATGCTGTGGATCTCAGGGTCGAGTTCATCCACCTCCTCCCCTTCCTCATGAGCAACTAGGCTATTCTAGAGAGGGGTTTGAAGCCTCTGATCATCCCTATCTCTTCTTCTTTGTTCCTTAGGCAAAGTCTATGGCATATTGTTACCAGGCCTCTTGAAACCTCTGTTATCAGTATTCTGGGGGTTTCTGTACGTGGGCTTCCCCTCTAAATCCCACTTCTCCATCCTAGCCGAAAGGGATTTTAGTACTTTAGCTACCTCATCTGTTTAAAGGGGAAGGGGAGAGGAATGGGATGGGGAGGCCGCTGTTCTTCTCCTGGATACATCTTTGTCAGCCTTATTCCTTAGTCGGTCAACAACCAATATGTTAGACTCTACTTCCACGTCTGCATCCTGCATGTGAGCCAGAGTGGTGGCTCTCCTTTCCCTCAACAGGAGGCAAACATCAGGATCAAAAGCGCTGGCATAAGTGATTTTTTCAAAGGCTTCAGAGGGATTTATCTTGGTGGGGATCTTATTGTACATTTTGTTAAATATTTTGGAGAAGTCAGAGACACACTCTCCTTCCTTTCTCTTCAAAAACCCAAACTCAGTCACGTAATACATGAAGTCCTTTTTGTCTCCCCATTGTCTCAAAAAGGCACTATCCAAAGCCTCAATCCCATCAATAGATCTAGGAGGAATGGCCCTAAACCATTTTCTAGCCTTGCCTTCAAGTCTATGGATGAAAATCCTCATCCATACATCTGCATGCATGATAACATGATCATATATGAAACTCTAGAAGGCTTCAAGGTGTTCTTCTGCAGTTATGTCCCCCTCGCCTGTAAACTTGGGCAGCTGCTTGAGGTAGCCATCTGATGGAAGGGCATTGAGAGGTTGAGGCAACACAAGGGGAGCATACCTAGCATCTATTATAGCCTCCATTCTAGTCATAGGGGGATTTTATCCTGCCATAGGGATATTAGGTGGAGGAGAACTCAGAGGGGAAGGGGCTCGAAAAGGGGATACTGGGAATGAGCTTCCAGGAAACAATGGGGGATTTAGGGAGAAGGCTAATGGGCTTGAGTCAGCAGATGCTTCTCTTAGTGTAGAAGAGGAAATAGTAACAAGAGGGGTGGTAAAGCTTAGAGTGGGGAAGTCTTTTGTGGTCCTAGGTCCATGACAAGGTATAGCTTCAGGGGAGAGGGGAGTGACAAGGATTTTTCCCTCCAATCCTAGACCAGGAGGGGAAAACTCAGCAGGAACACTCCCAAAATTCATAAAACGGGAAACTTCAGAAAAAGGTCTACTAGGAAGTTGAGGAGAAGAAAATGGAGTTTCTACAGAAGGAGATGGTAGATTAGTTGGTTCGGTGGTGGAATTTTCTCCTTCAGAGGCCTTTCCTTTTCTAAAAATCACCTATGGCTTAGCTTCAAGTGTAGCTAGAGGCAACTGTGGATGGGACCACATGTGTCTACCCCTGAAAGCCACAATTAAAATTGCAGGTTCACCACAATGGAGTCGTCACAATGGAGTCGCCAGGTGCACAGTAGCAATATTCAAAGGCTCTGATTCCTGATGCACCTTTAGAATCAGAGGCTCAATGTTGTTCAATCTCGGGGAAAATATTCAACTTTGTCCCCGGCAACGACACCAGAAATGTTGGCATTGGAAGTCACTCCTGGATTGCAGCAGGAGAAGAGCCCGACTCCCATCAGTTTTATGTCATGATTTGTTTTAAAGGGGTGATCAGATGTGAGTGAACTTAGAACAATATCATCTAACTCAGAAAAATAGGCCAGAAATGCACAAAAAGTTAGGGCCATAACTAACTTCAGTTAGAAATTTGAGTTAAAGCGAGAGTAGGCGGAAGACTAGGGACAAAAGAGAGGAGACTCCTCTGGGCATCAGGCCTTCCAGCAACTTGGGAAAGAAAAATGAGACACTAAAATGTTCCTAAACGACACAGTGATAACTACACACTGATCAAACCTATCATACTATGCAGCTACAACCATTCGACTGGATCCTCCAAGTTCAAATCATTCAGTGTAATATGAAAAATACAACGTGGGAGACTGCTTAAGACTGGTGTAGAGATTGCAGTGACCAACCATATGTCATCCTACAATATGCAACCCTCGAATGGATCCTCCAATCCTGAGTGTTTTAAACAGTTAACAAACAAAATAAAAAGGAAAGAGAAGATGACTTCCATTAATTTGATAGTCTCAAATCAAAATACATAACCAAAGCTTCCTCAAAAACTTTACAGTCGGGAGCGCAGCTCGACCATCGATACTTTCAAAAATCAAAACTTGAGTACATATACTCCTAAACATTTGCCCAGCAGAGGCATCCTAGACTTTCAGGGCGTGGCATCTCTTCGGTCAAATCTGGTCTGAAATCCTTCGTCAAACACCACCTTAACTTTGCATGGCTCTTGCAAGGCGGTAACTGAGCCATTAAATGCTGAGTTAGCATGTGCAGACTTCTCTAGTTAGTCGAGGACTCGACATGGCTTCTTTGGAAAAAACCATCACACAGGACCGTCTTAGGCAGACTGCCTACCAAATCCTCCATACCTTACAATTAATGAGTGAGGAGAGGTTTCAACCACCTCCTCCCACCTTCATTTACCCCCAGCAGGAACCAGGGTTGAAACCAAGTTGGACTGGCACCTAGAGATCGCGGTGATCCCTTCTGCAGCTAAACCTGGCTCTTTTGGCCCTTTGGCACAACTCTTTCTTATTCCCCAAGTGACCATGGGCCGTGACCCTGCGCTTATCCTCAAAGGCGCTTTCGTCATTTCACGTTTCGTGGATGGGAGGGAGTTGATCCTTGCTCTTCAAAGTCATGATGCATGAAGAGGCGATAGAGCTTAATCGTGCACCACGTGCCCCTCTCTGATCGGATGGCCCTGAACATCTCGGCAATATTGTGGGCCCAAATCCTGGACGCTTTTGGCACTTCATGTCTTATGGATGGGAGGGAGCTAGTCCTTTCTCTTCAAATTCGTGATGCACGAAGAGGCGATAGAGCCTAATCGTGCACCATGTGCCCCTCTCTAATCGGACGGCCCTGAACATCTCAGCAATATTGTGGGCCCAAATCCTGGATGCCTTCGACACTTCACATCTCGTGGATGGGAGGGAGCTGGTCCTTGCTCTTCAAAGTCATGATGTGCGAAGAGGCGATAGAGCCTAATCGTGCACCATGTGCCCCTCTCTGATCGAATGGCCCTGAACATCTCAGCAATATTGTGGGCTGAAATCATGGACACCTTCGGCGCTTTGTGTCTCGTGGATGGGAGGGAACTGATCCTTGCTCTTCAAAGTCATGATGCGCAAAGAGGAAATAGAGCCTAATCATGCACCACGTGTCCCTCCGAAGTGCTAAAACTCATGTAACTCCGTGGCTCTGGCTTACCCGATGACCGATGAACTACTCCATCGATTGATCCTCGCCGTTGAATCCCGGATCGCCCATCTGCTAACACTTAAGTCTGAAATGGACTACTTCTATGTGTTGCGCTTGGCACTCATGCTTGCGGCCTTTGAATAAAATGAATTTGATGGGTTCTTTGAGCCCCATTTCTTCACATTTATGCCATGGGCTTGAATATTGGAGAGAAAATTCCCCCTTGCAATAATTTGCACTAACAGGTTGGAGCCTTTGAGTCACTTCCATGAATTTTCTCTGAATGGTGTGGACCTGCTGTTGAGAAGTGCTGAGTTATTGGGATCATTTCATCCTCTCAATGGCTGACAAGGGATTCAAATTTGCCTATACTATTTCTTCTTGGTTATTTTCCTAATGGAGTTGTGATTCCAGTGCCTTCATTTCAGGATCCTCAACGAGTCTCTCATAAGTCTAGGCACTGCAATCAATTAGTTGTTTACATTCCATGGAAAGGGCCTTGATTCTCTCAATTCCATGAGATGCGCTACTTGATGCTCTATATGGTCTTCTTCCTTTGTCTCCAAGCCCATCACAAAGCAAAGTGATATGTCGACTGCTTCTTTGACTCCAATTTGTTCTGCGAGCAACTGCTCTTTTTCTTGTTGGGGTTGCGCTTTCTCCTCTTCAAACTTGGTTTGAAGGTCATCCTTCTCCTTTTGTGAGACCCGAAATTTCTCTACCATTTCTTCTTAGGCTTGTTTCAAAGCCACTGTGACCTAGCCTTTCTCATCTTGTGCTTGACGAAGGTGAGTTTTGGTCGCATCGGCTAGTCTGCAGAGTTGAGCAGGTTCATCTCCCAACTCTGGTTCTTCTGGTGGTGGGGGCAGAGTGGATACTGTGTGGGTAGATTGAAGGGCCTATTGTACCCCTCTGAGTTCAACCTTGATTTTTTTGTACATATCCTCCTTCTTGGCTTCATGTTTCTGCAAGATATCCTATGAGACATCTGCTATAGCTGCGATGATGTAGTTGAAGTCATCTACAGTGAGCACAGTCTGCATCTTAGTCAAGGTGGCTCTGGATTTCTTTTAGGAAGTGGGTTCCATGGTGGAAACATTCCTTTTCTTCAAGGGATTAGCCTCATCAACATGATCCCTAGGCGGTGTTACTTCTCTCTACTTCTGCTGATCTTATTTTCCATTGGTCTCTTCTTGACATACTTCGTCATCACCCCCTCAGCCAAGTGATACTGAAGCAGTTTCTTCTTATGCACTACTCAATTTTTGGACCTCTTCAGTATTCTTCCTTCTGTCAGGTCCAGGGGTATCCTTTTCTTCATAAGTGGTCTCAGGGCTTCTGATTAGTTCAGGGTCTGACATTTCTGTGGGGTCAGCGGGGATGAGGATTTATGCATACCAGTCCTTGGTTATCTCTTAGAGGTCCTCCTCTATGAGCTTGTAGTATGATTGAAGCTCTTTGTTATGCTCATCTACACATGCAGTGATATAAACAAAGTGCCAATATATGCATAACTTCATGAGGGATCGGAACCGATGCAGGGTGTTTAGCTTCATGTGAGGGAAAAATTCAATAGCCCTCTTTAGTTGGATACAATATGTATAAAAAAACACGTTCGAATACCACTATTTACCCATATCTCTTGAGTACTAGAGCACGGTGAACTTCACAATGATCAACTCAAATGGATCAATGTTCGGGAAGGTTGCACCTTCTGGCATCTCCCAAGTAGTAAATGTGATGAGGATCAGGAGCCAGCTAAAGTGGAACTCATAGCCCTAATCCTGATATTCACAGAAGTATAATTCTAGATGGTTGACCAAGTACCTCACAGAGTTCATCTGGATTCCTTCTACACATTTATTGGTGAGGTCAACAATGAATCATGTGACCTATGTAGGTATGTTCTTTCTCATGAGATTTCCTGCGATCAGCTAACAGGCTAGGCACACTTCACCATTATGGATGGAATCTACCTTGTAGCCTCACATTCCCTTTTCTACATCACCATATGTGTCTTTGATCTTCTATGTTAATGCGCGATCTGTAGCCTTCCTTGGGTAGAAGTCCTGCGAATCAGGTCCTTGTATGCTCAATCCGGTGATCCTATGGATCAACGTCGGATCGACTGTGATGCGTCAGTCTAGAAATAGGTATTTTCCATGGTAACATGAGAGAAGGACCTTAAAACACACGTTAACCTCCTGATGCCTTCCAAAGTGAGAAATCTTTATTACATTCAAGAGGGTGGACTACGCGAGGTTCATAGTCCACGGTTGGGGGATTATTTATGAGTTCTTCCCCTTCATCCTGGTCAATTATTTGTAAGGGGTGAGCATATTATGGTTCTTGTGGTCTATGAGGTTGAAGTATTTTAACTTCAACATTGCGATCTTATCCTGTTGTGATCTAACTGCATGTATCCCCTGTAGGAGGTACTTAGTAACCAAGGTGTAATTAAAGTCCCTCGAAACACTATCACGACTCAATGCGACGACCAGAGGCGAGATGTAGTCAGGTAAGATGATCAGGATTATCTTTTCATTTGCCAAGTCATCTTGGTGCTTGGTTATTTTCTCTTCCGCAGGTCGGGATGGTCTGAATCCACGAGTAGTCGATGGGGAGGCTTGCACTCCTCGCGTCGATGAAGCTTGAACTCATGTGGACATCACTCTTTCTACCATTAGATCAATTAAAACTTCCTCGAATTACTTCTCCACAATGTTGAGTTTGTCCAACATGCATGCTCTCGATCGGATAACTCATGTAGATGAATTAATGCTCAAAGTAATAGAATCGATGTCAATCTTACTAAACACAACGCGGTAGCAATGAGTTCTCTTGGATACAATTCGCAAAAGTGTTCTCGGTGAAAAAATTGATGGAATAAGTAGAAATGAAGCAACAGATCTCTCCAAAGGACAACAAGCCTTCATCAATGTGGTTATGTCCATTGCAGCGCGGTCCCAATGGTCTGATGGAGAGCTTTCGGGCCATGACTGTTGTTCTAACCGTTCGAGGTGTCGGGATAATGGTTGTAATTCTTTCAATCACTATATTTCTTCGCCCTGGCGAAGTGACATGTTGTTTTGTTTTGATATCCCAGTGAAGTTCCATTTTTGCAAACATTCCTTCTGTGAAGTCCCTTCTGGAACCTTTTGCAACTTTCCTATCTTTGCTTTCTTCTTACTGATCTTTCCAACCTTCTTCCCGATGATCTTCATCTTGGTATTCCTCTTTCCATTTTGATTCTTATCTTCTTTTGGCATAGTAACTTCGTATTGTTGATCTTATTTCATAGGGTCAGAGAGTAATATGTTTTCTCTATCTAGGGTAGGTGTTCTACTCATCTATGATTCAGCTTGTGTTCTTTCAACTTCAACATCCAAGTTTCTGGTTCTAACTAGCTTCGATCTATTCTCATGTTCTTCAATCAAGTGTGCTATCCTCCTAGTCATGAAATCTTTTAATTCTTTCTTCTTATTCTCTAAGAATTCCTCTTCTTTCTTTCTGGCCTTATCCGTTCCAATCCAAGGTTTTCCTAGTAATATAGCAAATGGGGTGTTGTTCTCAATAAATTTAACAATCTCAAAATCTTTCTTTGTCGAAGTTCCATGAGTATTCATAGATATCTAGGTGAGTCTTCCACATAGGGTTATCAACTTTCCTCTAAGTAATCCTATTCCTCCTAATGAAGGAATCATAGCAGGCTTTCCTAAAGTTTCCCAAGTTCTTTCTGTCATGATATTTATCTGTGTTTCTTCATCTAGAACAAAGTCAATGCCAAAGTCTCCTATTCTTTCTTCTATGCATTCTTTTTCCTTGAAGATCTCTGATAAGTTGACATTTATGTGATCATTTAGGGTTTCTTTCATTTGTAACAATACATTCTCTAATTCTTTATGGGGTTCTACCATGATCTTAGTTTCTTGACCTTCCTCAGGGTTTTCTTGTCTCATATTAATTCTTTCAAGCTTAGTAGTCATTCTAGGGAAAATCAAAACTTCATGATCCATAGATTTACAACAAAGAAAACTAGGTCTCCTACCGAGGCATTCCTTAGCAAGATGCCCTGGTCTTCTGCAACTATAGAAAAGAGTCAATCCTCTCTTTCTTTTGAACAATCCCCAACCTTTCATGTACTGCGCACTAGGGTCATAGTAACTAACCTGGAAAAAATTATTTCTGGGGTCCTACATCCATTTGTTAGTCCAAACATTCTTTCTATGCATAGGAATAACATATATTTCACTATTTTTGTCAGATCTACTCGTATCAAACCTGTTTTCATCTATCTGTGTCCTACTTTTCAAGCTAGGACAAAATTTATCAAACATAACTAGATCCATACTTTTGAAACACAAATTTCCACTTATCTTACCTTTTCAATCAAAAAATTTCATTGTTCTGACCATTATCAAAGCACAAAGATTTAAGATCTTACCTCTTTAAGATCAATGCACAAAGATTTCTCTTTTTTGTAGTTCCTAGCAATCACATTTTTAGTTTGGATATCGCACACTTCAACAAAAGATGTACACACCTAGCTTCTCTTTTTCTTTACTTCAGTTCCCAACAATCAGAATTTCAGTTCAGATACTGCACACTTCAACAACAATCTACGCATAAAGATTCTCTTTTTCTTTACTTTAGTTCCCAGCAATCACAATTTCAATCCTGGCAATAGAACCATTTTTGGCACAGGGGCAGACCCAAGATTCAATGCTCAAGAGTGCACCAACAAAACCCTAACTATCGACCCTTTTGGCAACACCTACGAAGAAGATGAAGTCTCACCCGAGGTGGAGGGAAGAGTGGTTGCAGGACTCTAGTGTCTACAACCTTAGCTGGGACACCAATATGTGATTAAAACACCTTAACAGAGCACTTAGTAGTTATAGTTCATTAATATCCAACCTTATTTTACAGTGCAGATAAACCCTAATAACATAACAACGCAGTATTGAAACAGATCTGAAACATTCAAGCACTAAGAACACCAGCATAGATTAGATCTAGCATTTATTCTCATTGCTCAGGACTAAGATACCATATTATATTCTTCTAAGCATATATCATTGCACTAAGAAATTAATCACATATATAAGAGAACAACCATAAATCACAAAGAAACCACAACACAGGATATACGTGGTTCACCCCCACCCTAGGGCTACGTCCACCAACTCTTCTTCTCTCTTATTATATTGGTCAATCAGCTACATGCACAGAGCCACAAGTTCCTACTCCGCATAGGACAGGATATCTGCGCGCACTTCGTAAGATCCTCCTTCCCCGAGTTACAACACAAATCCTTTCTTACAATTAGTTGCACTCAACACAATATAACACTTAGCACCACAACTCTTTTCAATTAGCACACTGACCTCATTACACACACAGATCTATCTACTTACATCACCTAGCTTTCTATTTATACATTACAAAATGGGCCTAAACATGGGTAAACTCATGAGCTGACATACCCATACCCATTACATAATCCCAAAACCTAAAAATCCCTAAAAAGGGGTTGATATCCCACGATCTCTACTTCAACTTGCGCTCTGCCTTTGACAGCCTGTCGAAGTCCCAAAAATAAGTCAAACATGACTAAGGATCCTTACAAATTGTTGAAGAGACAACAGTTGGATACCTCTTTTAGAAGGAAATCTTTTTGGTTCCTGAAATATCTCATCATATTGGTTAACAACCTCATATAAATCAGATTTTAACTTTGCATCACAACCTTGGAAAGATTCTTTTTCAACATTGTCTTTGGGTTTGATCATCAAGAGTAAAAATTTCTTACTCACATTGATGATATGTATTTTATGAGAAGAACGAAATGAATACAGATTATTAAAATATGCTTAACACAGAACAATGAAGATACAATAAAATTGGTTTTCTATTCAATAAGGAAATAAGTTGAAACTGTAAAATGCAGCGGAAAATAAGCTTGCTAGAATGGTGGAGGCTTATCTCTGAGAAGAGATGTGATAATTGTGATCATTTGCAAGAATATTATTACAATGAGTCTCTAAATGCCTTTTTACAATAAACAGGAATGTCAAAAACCCTAGACATCCAAAAACCTAACCCTAGGAGATGAAGCACCAAAAGTCATGTGGGCCTTGTTTGGGTAAGTTAGTACATCAACTTCTCGGGGTCGTAACTTTTTCATACGATCTCTAGTTTAGGTGCATGATTTTGGATTGTGGCGAGCCCTAAGAACATTGTTTAGGGCCTCAAAACGACCCCACAAATCAGGGACCCAAAAACTAGGAAACAAACTGCCAAACTGGAAAACTACCAAAATGAACTAGTTGGAATAGGTGGGAGGCCACCGACATCCATATGTATCAATTGACTAATATATTCATTTGGCCAACATTTACAAGTGACACATTCATCTTATTTGTATGTATTCTAACAATGTACTCAAATCCATTTTTAAACAAATGATATTTGTTCTCATGACGATGAAAGATGGCTCTCCTATCAAATAAATATGGGCTTCCCAACACAATACCATAAATATCCAATGGAATAACATCAAGCTCTACCTCATCTATAAAGTTTGCAGTGATGGAAAATCTAAGTTTACATCTTGTCACATGCAATTTCGCATTGTCACATATCCAACCTAGAGGATATGGCTTAGGTTGAGGAGTAGTTTCCAAATGCAATTTCTTGACTATGTCTTCAAAAACGAGGTTTGCTTGAGAACTGGTATCAAATAGAGTATCTATATTGGTATTCTTTGAAATTGCCCTTATGTGGAAAAGATATATTCTTTATTTTTCATGTTGATTTTCATTGAGGCCACTATTTGAAGAACTAGTACTGGAAATAGAGTCCTTACCTTGAAAACCCATGGTTGTGATTTTTGTTTCATCTCCTGAATCAAATCCTAAATAATGTTGTGTAGTTTCAGTAGTCTTTGGTTTAGTTTTGTTGTTGAATTTTTTGGGTCTCATTTCAGGATGAATTTTCCAACAATTCTCTTCATCATGGCCATCTTTTGAAGAATGTTTACATGTGAGTTTTTCTCCCTCTTTCTTGACTGAAGCATTCTTCTTTCCATTTCCTTTGAATTTCCTCTTTCCCTTGTCTCCATTAAAAAATGGCTTTGTGTTTCCCTCTTGAGGAGTATTCTTCCCTCTTTCTTCCAAATGAGTTTCTTGTACACAAACTTCATCTAGATTTGTAGGGTTAAACATGAGAATTGTGTGTCTCAAATAGCTATGCAATCCTCCAATGTATTTGAGTAAAGTTTCTTGAAGAGACAAATCTATACCCAAAATCAAATATCTTCTTCTAAATTTTTGAGTGTAGATTTGCACACTTTTCCTTTTAGCTTGCCTAAATTTTTTCCAATCCATAATATCTTTCTGCATGTATGCTAATGGATAAAATTGCCTTTTAATTGCAACAATAAAATCATTCTAAGATGATAGAAATTTACCATCTTTCTTCATGTCCTCTTGAGTTTTGTTTTCCCACCAAATGAGTGTTTCACTTTCCAAATTAAGAGAATCAAGTTGAATCTTAGTTTCATCATCTTGGATTCTTTGTATCCTACAATACACTTCAATTTGACGAATCCAATTGTCCAATTTCTCAGAATTTACCTCTCCATTGTACATAGGCAATTCAAACTTAATATCAATCTTAAGAAAAGGAGTTTGTGGAGGAATTTTTCCATGTTCTTTTGGAGAATTTGGAGGTGGTTGTGAAATGGTAGAAGAAGTGGAAGATGGAGGTGAAGGAGGTGGATTATCACCATTCCTTCCATTTCCTTATGGAGTTTTATCACCACTATCTTCATTACCTCTTGGATGATTTGAGATTTTACCTGACAACCTTGCATTCCTTTCTTCAAATAAAATTTTCACCATTTTTTTCATATCATAAAAGGATTTTCTGAAATTTTCATCTTCTGAAGTAGGGATTTCATGACTCTCTTCATGAACTATACTTAATGAATGTCTCCTTGAAGCTTGAGGTGAATGTATGGTTCTCCTTCTTGAAATTTGAGAACTTGGCTCTACAAGTTGACCTTCTCCTATTGTGAGCTTTAACCTTGTAAGCATCTGAAAAAACAAAACAAAACCAAAAAAAAAAAAAACACTTGGAAACAATCAAACCTTCAAAAACCTTTTCTCTAATACAAACTTGATTTGAAAATGAAAATGTTTATGTATACAAATTTTCAAGTGAAATATATATGTTTCTTAGGAAATTGGATCAAGTTGTAAGAACATAAATTTAATGAGTTTTTTTACTTAAAATAAACAACATAAACATACATAAACAACCATTAAAAATAAGCACATAACACAACAAAATGATAAAGGAGTTCATCCCTCTCTTGGGCTACATCTCCTGGTCCAACTTCCAATGGAACATTTTCATTATATGCTCAAATTGTTAAAATAGGTTCTTTACAATTCTCATAATGCAAAATAGATGGCTCCAATGGCTCCAAAATGTCCAAAAACCCCTGGATGGGCTCTTCCTGCACCTGGTTTGGAAAACAATTGAGAAAAATACAGTTCCTCAAAGTTTTTCCCAATAACTTGTTGTAGCTTCTCGCTAAAATGCACCTCTGTGTGAATGAACCTGGCTCTATGTGTCTTCCCATGCCTAAACTCAACACACACGTTGTTCCGTAATTTGGGAAAATTTATTACACCGTTAGGGGGGATAAGCACCTTTACCGACGAAGGTTGTGGTACGTGGCCCCATGTGGCCAAGTGTCGACCTATAAATCTGCACACATCTAGCTTGACCATTGGTTCTCGTTCTTTGGTTGTATGGAGGTATGGTGTAGTGATCATGGGTTGGGGCTAAGCCCTAGCCCTTTTTTTGCCCACTCTAACCAAGGTTCAACTTTAAATAGCATTTTTATATATAGAGGTTAAGTAACAAGTGTAGGCAGGATGGTAGCTTGGCCTTTGCAAATATTTTTCCACCCACAGAGGTCAGGGGTTCAACCCCTGCGGAGCCCATAAAAACTTTATCACATCAACCAAATACGGGGTGCCACATGGAGACCCTTGGCTGGGCCACATGGCACCCTTTAATTCACCCACGTAGACTGACACATGTCAGTCCAGGATTGGTCCACATAACACCACTTATCAACTCAACTGCCAAATCACCTGCCACGTTACCTATCCATGTTAGCATGTACAGTCGTACGGTTAGATACCATGTGGCATGTACAGTCAACATTTTTTTGCTTGTTTGGGAAAATGGAAAGAACGTGATATCTCTATCATATGAACTATGTTTGAACCCGTTCAAGTTTCATTGGGATCGTGAGGATGATATCTACAGAATGAATCCATTTTTTGAGCAATTTTGAGCACTTTGATGTTTGAGCATTTTTTGATCTCCTGGATCAGGGCATGACCAAAAAGTCATAGTGGCCCTCATGAGTTCAAAATACAGTATTAGGAATGACTGCTTCTTTGATACGTAGCTTATGGTATCTAGAATAAATATCAAGTTTAGTAAAGAATCAAGCACCACTTAATTCATCCAAGATATCGTCAATGAAAAGAATGGGAAATTTGTCTTTGATGGTGAGTTTTTTGAGGGCGAAAAAGTCAGGACACATGTGCCAAGAACCTTATTTCTTAAGTACCATGAACACATGAGAAGAATAGGGGATAGTACTAGGACAAATAATGCATGTGATGAGCAATTCTTGAACTATTTTCTCAATTTCATTTTTTTGGGAAAAGGGATGATGATAGGGACGGATATTGGGAGGTGGTATCGCAAGAGTTGGTTCTAGGTTGTAATAGAACCAAGCCTTAGCACATTTTGAATGAAATAATAATTTGTCGATTGATCATTCATATCATGCTTCTAGAACCAGGTCTGAAATAGGCCTTTCACTCATTTATAGGTCAAAAATGAAGAGACATGACCTCGTTTGCCTAATTTAATTAAATAAGGAATATGGATAGAGGATATGGGATGAAGAGGACTGAAACAAAGATTTAGGTATCTAATTATGATAATTCTAATCTTAATTTCAATAGAGGAATGAAAAATAACTTCGAAAGACAAACATGCATATATAACTTGTAATCTAGGCAGAACAGTCAAGCTACAGGTCTTGTTTTTCTCACAGCATAAACAGAGGAAAAGATGAACCTAACAGGATGCCCAATAAATGACTACAATAGAGGTATTACTGAACTAGAGCCATTACAAGTTAAATATGTAAAATAAGGAAGAAATATTGAATGTAAACCAGAGAAAACAATACAAGAAAATACAAAATTACACAGTGACGAGGTATATAATCTCTTAGCATTATGTTCTATATTTGCTGAAAGAAATGGCATTACAAACCCAAGCCCTAAAAGGCTCTCGAGTTGTCCCCCCCCCCACTTTTTCTCATCAAAGGGATATAAAATATATAATTCTTCTTCCCCCTCCTCGAATTACTGAGAAACGATTCGAATTACAAAAGAAATTCCTCCAGAAAGGAACAAGTGTCTCATGATTCGAAACCAGAAATAGTGAAAGTATAACTAAATCCCTAAAATTAGGGTTTAGTGGTTTATTTTCAATAATGATCATTTAAAATAAGGAAACAACTAAGCCTCCAACTTGTAACAGTTGAGAAACAACCCCAAAACTGACTAAGAGTCGTGAGAAATGAATTGCCAGTGTTCAACTGAAATTTGGGCGCGTTCCTACATTTTTGGGCCATGTTTGAACAAAAACTCAACACCGTCTTGTAGGGAACTTTTGGATACCTTCCCAATATCCAAATTCATATCTGAAGGTGCCATTGGAAATCTTATGACTTCTATATGTCAATCAACTATTTGAGCATGCAAAAAATCCTCTCCACAACTAAGCAAATTGATTTTTACCAAGGCAGTTTTTTTGTTTTTGACGGAGGGCGTTTTCATTTTACAGTTGGAACGATTAACCCATCGGTGTTTTATGCATAAGGCTGGAACCCCGATTTCGGGCCTTAATCATTCAGGGAAAAGAGGATTGGCTTATTAGCATTATTCTGGCGGTCAAAATCCTGAAAAGGAACGTGGTGCTTATATATGACCCTTTTTGTGATTTTCTTGGCACATATTGCACTCTTTCGGGCCTCCTCGTGAATTCTCTCCTTGGATTTTTGTATGAGTTGTCTTGTGACTTGGTATGCGTATGGATTTCAGTGGATAGTTTGGATATTGGGACGTGAAGGGTAGTGGACCCGACGATTTTTATACAAGAGAATAGGTGCAAAGAGTTTGGCTAAATCAATTTTAAAGTCAAATAAAATATTAATTTAAAATTATATAAAATAATTTTAAAATAATATAAAAAACAAAACTTATAGTTAGTTTTTTTTTAATTTGACACTTTAAGGCTTATTTCGACACTCAAATAATTGCGAACTAATACCAATAGGAGACCTTCAGAAACTTCAAATCTTTGAGATTTTGGCCAATTCTGACGCAAGGCTTTGAGATTTTGACAATAGAGAAACTCGACAAAAATGGTGATAGATGTAGAGGTTTTACTGCAGTGGAAAGGTATGCACCGGGTGGTGCAATGAATTAATGGTTATACAAGCTTATGCTAGGAGACAAGGTTCTAAAACTAACTGGCGCAACTGACCTAAATTTTGGCAAAAGACACTAAGTTTAGAAATTTTTAATATTGTTCCAACATAGGCTCCATCTAGGGATGGTGCTTTCCTGTAAAGCACTAAGAATAGTAGACCATGTGCCTTTATCCATTGGGTGCCCTGAAATAATCCTTATCAAACTTTGAACCTTGTCACTTTACTTGTGCCTTTTCGAAACAAAAAACTGCTTATGCATTCATTAGGCTATGGAGTAGTAATTTTTTAAAACAAAACCATACTAGATACCAAACTGAACTGGAAACATACTGGAAACCACCACTATACTCTAACACTAAAATTCAAGCTTATTTATATACATCATCTACTCTAACTGATATCACTACTTTGTTCAAGTATAGGAAAATTTCCAAATCAACCAAGCGAGTATCCGACTAACAAACTTAATTATGCTTCCATCTTTGAGTGAAAAAATGACAGGAGCAACTGCAAATTTCAAAACATGCCCTGGGAGCAGGTACTTACAATTTTGAAATTCAGACTTCAAGAAGTTGGAAATAAAAAATTCAGTCCCCCATTTTGACACCATATAAACTGCTATCGGATCGTAGAAGGGAAGAGATATACCACTTTCACAATTAATCCATACTTCCTCCTGCTGGGCAAGTTGTCTGAAATGATTTTGCATGCTTTGTCCATCGCTGATTCTTTCTTCCAATGATGCAAAAAGGTTGCATTGAGACTTACTAATCTGTTTCTCAATAGTTTCTAAACAGGGAAGAGAGATCAATTGTTTCAGTAACCCCTGCTTATGTCCTTCATCCGATGTCCAAATATCTTCTTGATAGTTGTCATACATAGGATGATCTCTTTCATGATGTTGTTGATTTCTTTCCTATTGAACCAAAGTTTCTTGTTTCTCATCACCTTTAGAAATACTTTCATCATATTCATCAAACAATAGAGGATTGTCGTAAATTTTTGTGTGCGATGAAAAATAAATCAAATCTTCTTACTCTTCTGGATATTCATCATAAACAGGTTGCTTATAGCACGTTTTGGAACATTGACTTTCAGAAGAAAAAATAATTTGTGAGGATCTATCAAAGATGGTTGAATATCCATGAACTGATTTTTATGGGGATTTACAACCGTGATCATACCTAAAATCTCTATTAAATTTGGATGATTACAATCCTTCTGAAACTCTTCCTAAAATGGCTTTTTGGTGCCATACAATTGGTCATATTTCAGGGCCTTTACTTGATCATGAAACTAATAAGTAAGGGGTTTTGGCATAGCAAAATGACTATGTTCTATATCATCAAACAATGATTGTATATGACCTTCCATAAGTTGTTGGTATTCATGAATATTTTAACCAACAATGTCATCATCATGTTGTACAATTAAACCATTTTCAGCATCATTGATATTAAAAAACTCATTATGAATGTATTTCTCTTGAACAACAGAATTAAAAATAGAGTTATATACAAATGAGCTTGAATCTATCTCTTCATCTGAAAAAGTGTTTTCCTCTTCATCGTTGTGGCAAATCTAGTTGTGATCAGTTTGAAGGCCTTCTGACCTTTCTGCTTCATCTTCATGGAGTTTAGTTTGATCTTCTTCTTGAATACGATCACAAGAGCTATAATATTCTACTAATTTATTAGCCAACTCTTCTTCATACTGATTATCTTCATCGACTTGAGAAATTTCTATTATTCCTTCCTCCTCTTCAAGAGGATTTGTTTGATCTTTTTGTCTCATGTTTATATTGCAACAATATTCAAAAAGGATTTCAGTTGAACAAATCCTCTTACAATGTTGATGAAAAAGTGTGTGAAAATATTTCAATGAACGAATACTGGAATGGGGTAAAGATTTATACCAGAGTCTAACATCTCTTTCTAACGAAAACATAAACAACTTCATGAGGACATCTTCATGATGTACATTTAATTCATCCATGAGATTGTGTAATTCTAACAAATTTTGAGCAGGATAGTCGTCCTCATATCCTCCAAATTTAGGAAGGACATCTTCCCAAATTTTAATGTCTGGAACAATGTTTGGAAAACCATAAACATTTGTAAAGTTCAGAGGAGAAAACCTCGCATAAATTCAAGTAGCGAACGAATTCAACATTTTGAGACCAATGGAGTCACCAGGTGAATGATCACAGCCAATTGAATGCCTATCCATTGTTCACCATCAAGTAATAGGTCTAAAATTTTTGTCGTATCCCAGGGAAGATAACTTCGTTCCTCCGTCCCCGGCAGTGGCACCAGAAAATGTTGTCACAAGAGTTGGTTCTAGACTGTAATAGAGCCAAGCCTTAGAAAATTTTGAATGAAATAATACTTCATCGATTGATTAATCATATGAGGCTTCTAGAACCAGGTCTGAAATAGGCCTTTCACTCATTTATAGATCAGAAACGAAGAGGCATGACCTTGTTTGCCTAATTTAATTAAATAAGGAAGATGGATAGAGGATAGGGGATGAAGAAGACTAAAACAAAGAGTCAGGTATCAAATTATGATAAGTATAATCTTCATTTCAGTATAGGAATGACAAATAACTTCGAAAGACAAACATGCATATATATAACTTGTAATCTAGGAAGAAACATTCAAGCTACAGGTCTTGTTTTGCTCACAGCATAAACAGAGGAAAAGATGAACCTAACAGGCTACCCAATAAATGACTACAATAGAGGTATTACTGAATTGGAGCCATTACAAGTTAAATATGCAAAATAAGGAATAAATATTGAATGTAAACCAGATAAAACAATACAGGAAAAGACAAAATTACACAGTGACAAGGTATAGAATCTCTTAGCATTATGTTCTATATTTGCTAAAAGAAATGGAATTATAAACCCATCCCCTAAAAGGATCTCGGGTTGTCCCCCCCAGCCCCCCCCTCCCCCCCCCTTTTTCTCATCAAAGTGATATAAAATATATAAGTCTTCTTCCCCCTTCTCAAATTACTGAGAAACGATTCGAATTACAAAAGAAATTCCTCCGGAAAGGAATAGGTGTCTCATGATTTGAAACCAGAAATAGTGAAAGTATAACTAAATCCCTAAAATTAGGGTTTAGTGGTTAATTTTTAATAATGAGAATTTACAATAAGGAAACATCTAATCCTCTTGTGTGTAACAGATGAGAAACAACCCCAAAACATACTAAGAGTCATGACAAATGAACTGGCAGTGTTAAACTAAAGTCTAGGCACGTTCCTACATTTATGAGCCATGTCTACACAAAAACACAACACCATCTTGAAGGGAAATTTTGGCTACCTTCCCGAGATCCAAATTCATATATGAAGGTACCATTGGAAATATTATGACTTTTATATGTCAATCGAATATTTGAGCGTGTAAAACGACCTCTCCACAGCTGAGAAAATTGTGTTTTACCAAGGCAGTTTGTTTGATTTTTACGAAGGGTGTTTTCATTTTATAGCTGGAACGTTTAACCCATCGACGTTTTATGCGTAAGGTTGGAACCCCGTTTTCAGGCCTTAGGGATTTGGGGAAAAGAGGAGTGGCTTATTAGCATTCTTTCGACTGTCAAAATCCCGAAAAGGAACGTGGCGCTTATATATGACCCTTCTTGCGATTTTCTTGGCACGTATTGCACTCTTTCGGGCCTCCTCATGAATTCTCTCCTTGGAGTTTTGTATGAGTTGTCTTGTGACTTGGTATGCATATGGATTTTGGTGGATAATTGGGAGATTGGGACGTGAAGGGTAGTGGACCCAATTGTTTTTATAAAAGAGAATAGGTGCAAAGGGTTTGGCTAAATCAACTTTAAAGTCAAATAAAATATTAATTTAAAATTATATAAAATAATTTTAAAATAATAATAAAAAAAAAAAATAGTTTGTTCTTTTGTAATTTGACACTTTAAGGCTTATTTTGACACTCAAAGAATTGTGAACTAAGACCAATAGGAGACCTTCAGAAACTTCAAGGCTTTGAGATTCTGGCCAATTGTGACACAAGGCTTTAAGATTTTGACGGTAGAGAAACTCGACGAAAATGGCGATAGGTTTAGAGGTTTTACTGCAGCGGAAAGGTATGCATTGAGTAGTGAAATGACTTAACGGTTATACAATCTTATGCCAGGCGACAAGGTTCTAAAATTAATTGGTTCAACTGACCTAAATTTTGGCGAAATACACTAAGTTTATAAATTCTCAATATTGTTCCAACAAGAGGAAGGATTTTGACTAGGGGAATGGAATGATCATGAACATTGTGGGAAGGAAGAAGTCCCTAGGGAGTGGAAAAAATAGTTTGATGTTTTGACAGGATATATTGGAGATCTGGTGGCACATAGGGTGTCTCAGTGGTGTGAATGGAATGGAGTTGTGAAATAATGTTGGAATGACCCTTTTTTAGGATCTTTTCCATGTGATGGGAACTGATGATCTCAAGGGAACCCATTTTGATTCCTTGGAACTTATATTGTTGGCCCTCCTAGTTGAATTGCATGATTAACTCTTTAAAATCCATGAGAATGGGACCCAGAGCTCTTATCCATTTGACATCCAACACAATGTCACAACCACCCATGTTGATAGCAAACATATGAGATTTCATGTGGTATTGACCAATTTGAATATGCACATTTTTGCAACGCCCCCACATTTCATGGACCTGCTATTGTAAATCATGATTTGAAAGTTATTGACTACTCATATATAACAAGTATTTTCTTGAGCAATGTAGTGATGAAAAAAATTATGGGTGCTTCCACTATCAACGAGGATGATGAAATTCATATTCTTAATGTAACCAATTAGATTAAGGGTTTGGGGAGTAGAGAAGCCAGTGAGAGAATTTAGGGAAATGATCGATTCAACTTCGGGAGGGTCAGAAGGTGGAGTCATGTCAGTGGGTTTAGGTGACTCAACCACAAGGGAAGCCTCTATATCGTCTTCATAAACATCCTCAGAGATGGCAATAAAAATATTTTTTTCCTTACACTTGTGCCCATGAAAATATTTGTTATCATAATTATAACAAAGGACCTTGCATTGCCATTCAACCATTTCTTCCTTGGTCAATTTATGGTTCTTTAGTGGAGTAGAAGGAGGAGTGGGAGTGAATGGTTTAGGACAAGGAATAAAGGAGGTTTTTTTGGTTTGAGAAGAGACAACCTGTTGTGCTTCCTTATATCTTTTATTAGCTTCCACCCAACTCTAAGGACAAGCCATGAGTACATGGGAATATATCTCATCCTTGAGGCCACTGATAAATCATTCTCAGAAAAGAAAATTAGGCATTCCCTTTGTGTATAAATATGATTGCTCAAAAGAATCTATAAAGTCTTCCACTGTGACAGATTGTTTCAACTTTGTCAAACAACCTAAATGGTGGGTGTCAATGTCAAAGCATTCATAAAGTACTGCAATAATTGTGTCCAAGCTACATACCCTTGGCATGCATTTTTTCTCCATTTTCACCATTGCCAACGTTCCATATCTATATGAAGAACATTGTAACTTAGTTTGGACAACTCATCACTAATGTCGTACAAAGGGAAATAATGTTCCATTTAAGTGACCCAACCTGTGGAATCTAAGCCATCAAATTTGTTCACCTCCACGTGAGGGGGAAGATGGTCCTACTGAAAGTGGTGGGGAGGAAAAGAGGTGGATTGGGAGGATTTGAGAACTTAAGGGTTATAAGTTGTGCAAGAATAGAAAGGATCTGGAGTGGGATTGAAAAAGGCGGTCAAAGTGTTCATTGCTTCCTGGAATTGTTGACAGGTGGCAGTCAATTGAGTGATGTTTGTGGGAATAAATTTGAGCAGAGCCATCTAAGAGTTGAGGTTACCAATAATGGAAGTAATGGAATAAATATAAATCCAGGTTTGGTCATGAGCTTTGTCCAAGGAGGTAAGGCGTTGTTCAGAATCTTGGTTGCGAGTGTGGGCCATGGGGATGGGAGATGGGGAAAAATGGGAGCACATTGAAAGGGGTGATTGGTGACTGGTACCACGATGTTCAATGCACAGAGAGGAATTCAATGGGATACATGAAAAATAATGATGTTGGGAAGGGGTCGGGTCCACAAAAAACATTTGCTGAAAAAATGATAGGTATGAATGCGATCAGGGCGAAGAGAGGAATCCAATGAGATAGGTCTCAAATAATGGTTTGAATGGGATCTATATTTTTTTTTTTACTCCTGTGGAGTTGTACTCCAATCTAAATAATATTGTAGTGTTGAAATGCCCAAATTACTAACATGAACAAATGTGTAGTAATTCTGCAACTAGAATGCATGAGGTAAGGTTGCACAACAATAGATCTTGTATGTTCTGTTTATGTTTCCATCCCAAGGGTTAGGGTATTCAGGGTTTATATAAACAAGGTTTTTCCTTGTGATATATCTCTTTGATATACATGTGGGGTCCAACAGTTGTACTTGACCCAATATCTCAGGGCACCAACTAAGGAGGCTAGATCGTGCCCTTAGTTGTACTACCTGACTACCCAGGTATGGGAGAGTATCTTCCTGAGTGTTTTTCTCGGTGGAAATATATAAATCAGGCGGCTAATCAATTTATATATGGAGGGATTTAGGAGATATAGGATGATCCGTATATAGGTTTTGTTTGATGTGCTACCACTCAAAGGGGTACCAACATGGGTTACAAGGGTGGCCAACAATGTGCACTTGAGTACCACTTGTAGTTCATGTGTGTATGCTTCCCCGACCGTGGATTTATGCATTAAACAACAAATCTGTGTATCTTTAATATGTTGGAATACGTCTCTACCCTGAAAAAAAATAACACACAATTTACTACTAAGGAAAGTGCTCTGATACCACTTGTAAGGTACCAAATCTATTATAATAGCTGAAAACAGAAATATTGCAGAGAATAACAGTGGAACAACATAATAGATGAAACCATAACACCAAAATAATACCTTTATCTATAGGAAAACAATGTTCACTTGCCTCTTCAAGGGGAAAACCTCCAACATAGTAGAGTTCTATTACAATAATTCTCAAGACAAATATTTTTCATGCCCTCGACCCCTATTTATACTAAATCTCTCTACCAAAAGAAAATTTTAGAGAAATATCTTCTAGAAGTGGACGCTTATATTAGGTCTTCTTACATTTGACTTATTCTTCATTATTACTAGGCCTTATTAATATTGGCATTTATTACATGGAAAATATTAGTTACATGAGGGGCTAGGGAGGTCAGGTCCCTAACAAAATATCTCCAACACTAGGGTTTTTCTCAATGAAGCATAGTGAAATTTCTGAACAAGAGGTCAATTTTGAAGAACATTGTTCGAGGGATTTTGGGTAGTGTGGTCACATGGTCCTTGGCCAAACAAATGTGTGGGAGCTTACGAAACTCCATTATGCTGTTCGTTTTGGATTTTATGCCCCCATACCAAATTTCCAACAAGTCCTTGAATGGCTTGAGGAGGCAAGTTGCAACTTGTGATAAAACTCAAACCGAGACTCGTATGGATGAACCTTTGGTTGCATTGTATTCGGGGCACTGAGTTTCAACTAGTGGGGCCCCTCTGTTGTCATTTTGTTTCCTAAAAACATGTTTGATGGAGGATCTCCACAACTATTGTTTTGCTCAATGCTTATTACATATGTTTGGAAATTTAACACCTTGTAAGGCTAGACATGGCATGGCATGGAAAGGAAAGGTATGGAAAGGCATGGCATGGCATGGAAAGGAAAGGCATGACATGACATGGAAAGGTGAGAGCTATTTGGTTTATGATTTTGAAATAATTGGTAATAGATATTTGATTTATGATTTTGAAATAATTGGTAAGAGAATAATTGGTAAGAGAACAATTGGTAAGAGCTATTTGATTAATGATTTTGAAACAATAGCATATTTATACCATATTGATCAAATATTTTTCCATTTGAAGATAGAGAGACCAGATTAGCATAAAACCTTAGTTTTCATCACTCATTTCTTTAACAATAGAGGCATAGCATAAATCCTCCTTTTTCATAACTTGTTGTTTTAATAATATAAGAAACTATCAAATTGAAGTGTTCACTAGGATATAAGAACCATTACTACAAGAAGGCATGGCATGGCATGGAATTTAATTGCATGGAAAGGCAAGGAAATGCATGTCAAGGCAAGCAAAGACATGGCAAGGAAAGGCATGTAATGCCATGGCATGGCAAGGCAAGGCATGGCTTTACAAGGCAAGGAAAGGCATGTCATGGCATGACATGGAAAGGAAAGGAATGGCATGGAAAGACATGGAATGGAAAGGCAAGGCATGGAATGGAATGTGAAGGATATTCAAGGCATGGCATGGCTTGGCATGGAAAGGAAAGGAATGACAAGGCAAGGAATGGCATGGCATGGAATGACAAGGCATGGCTTGGCAAGGCAAGGCATGCCAAGGAAAGGTATGGCATGACATAGCATGGCATGGAAAGGAATGGCATGGTAAGGAAAGGAAATGCAAGGCATGGCATGGAATGGCATGGAAAGGAAATGCATGGCATGACAAGGAAAGGAATGGCATATCATGGCATGGAATTCCAAGTAAAGGCAATACATGGCATGGAAAGGAAAAGCAAGAAATGGCATGGCAAGGAAAGACATGTCATGGAAAGGTAAGATAATGAAAGGCATGGCATGGCATGGCATGTCAAGGCAAGGCATGGCATGGAAAGTGAAGGAAATACAAGGCAGGACATGGCATGGTAAGGTAAGGCATGGAAAGGCATGGCATGGAAAAGCATGCCATGGCATGGCATGGAAAGGAAATGCATGGCATGGAAAGTGAAGGCAAAGCAAGGCATGGAAAGGAAAGGCATGAAATGATATGGCATGACATGACATGGAAAGGAAATGCATGGAATGGAAAGTGAAGGAAAGGCAAGGCATGGTATGGAAAGGAAAGACATGACATGGCATGGAAAGACTATGAAATTCAAGGCATGGAATGGCATGGCATGGAAAGGCAAGGAATTTATTCACAATGAAAGACATGGCATGGAAAGGAAAGGCATGGAAAAGCAAGGCAAGGCATGAAAATACAAGAATACCATAACAACTATAAAATGAAGCCAAAATTTCAATCATTCATAAATCTGATTTTTTTTTCAATTATTCATTTTACATACCTATGGTCATTCAAGTACACCATCGGGATCACTTCTAATATTGATGGTATCCATTAACTTCTTGTGCTCAGAGCAAGGAAATAAGTATCGTACCTTTGATGAGTTCTTACTTGGCATCAAGGATGATTTTAAGGATGGAAATTTATTTTAAAATTTATAAACCTTGGAGAATCTTACTAATCTTTCATATGCTAACTATAAATGAGTGGAAATTTTTTGTAAAAATATTCAAATTTCTAAATATTTTATATAGTTTTTATAAAATTTTGGCGATTTTTAAGGTAAAATAATTTTATCCTATAGAATTTGGGCAAATCATTTTTAAAATAGTGAATCTCGTTTTTGGAAAAAACATGGAAAATTAGCCCATGAGAGAAATTTAGCCCCTAAAATCATCCCTGCTTGGCATTGTTTGTAGTTGGAGGTTTGTACCAGCAACCAAGTTCATAAAGTGGTATACAACTTCACCTGGGCTATAATATTGAAATACATAATCACCTTTATTCTGTGTTCTTTAATCCTCTATCAGATATTCTCCTTTAATAACCATCGACCCAATTGGAAATTCAATGCCTTCAGAGTCTGTTACTGATTACATGAGGGTCTTCTTTCCATGTTAGCAATGTACCAGCCAATAATCAATTCCCCATTCATTACCTCTTGGGATAACGACTACATATATATTCCCTACAAAAAATGGAGTGCCATTAAATGAGTCCACTAAATTACTAAAGCATGAAAAGTTGATGTTAGTTATTCAAAATTTAATAGAAGGTTTCAACAAACCTGGTAGTACGAGATCTGAGACATGATCATAATACATTGAAATACTTGATTGGTCCTCCTCCAACTGGGATAATTCCATAGTTATATGTTGACCAATGGGGGTTTATACACAATCCCATCTATCAGCCTAGTTTCTTGATTCACAATAATCCCATATATTGCTACTACATGGACCATATAAGCAAGAGAGTTTTCACATCCATATTTCAACTATTTCATTGTTTGATGTTTGAACTGAATGGAATCCATGAGTTCCATGGATTGTTTTGCATTTATACGACTGTGATTGATCTACATATTCCACCTCCCAAAAATATATATGTACGTGTACTTTCCTATGTGATTGGTCTTCATGGCTTCTTGTTCCCTCTCCCATTACTAAAGAACACCATTCAACAATGGATTTCATATCTCAAATGAGGGAAGTAGTTGTGAACTTCATTTCTTTCTTGCGTAATGCTCCTTTTATGCATGTGATTGCTCCATCATGCTCTGATTTCCCATGCAGAGACTCGAAATAGTTCCAAATGTGTGGTACCTTCAGGTTTTTGTGCAACATATAGAACCATTGAAATACACAAGCATTTTTTAACTGGCCTACGCAACCATCTGAACAAATCCAATGTTCATCCATATATATGTTCTTCTCCTTAAGGTGATTGTAAAAAAAATGAAAGCAATTTTGTACATAGGCTAATCCATGGCACCGATCATCGCTTATGTAGAAGTGACACTCCTTCAATATAACTTTGTTTTCTTCGTTACTATCTAGCCCATGCATGTATGTGATATGTACCATCATGTTGGCATGATATAAGTGATAATATTGTCTTTGAATATCATTTTGTGGTTGAAGGGTGCAATTCTTAGCAAAATAAACCAATCATAATACAATACCAATGAGAAATGTATCTCGTCATATTCTAAAATGTTTGTCCTGCCATCAAACCACATGGACATGTTAAACACATTTTCGTGTCTTTTCGACGAAGTCCTTCATGAAGTCACATACTCGTACCTAGGAAGTCACCAATTGTATCTTTTCTCTTTCCTTCCCTCCATCAATATCATATGAGGCATATTTAAAGATTTGCAAGTAAACCTCCTTCCTCCCCAATTCATACTCATCCCTTACATGGAATCACTTGCTCGGTAATTCCATTCCACTGCACCTAGGCCATGTCCCATCTAAGAAAGGTTTTTGATAAAATATACAAATCTTTGTCCTTGTACACAATATGTTGTGAATAAAGTCTTTAGATGATGATGATGACAATATAATGGATCATTCCTGCAAAAGGGTGTTATGAAAAATAGGAAAAATATGTGTGTGTGTACACAACAACATGTGTTTGGAATTGTGTTTATTAGAACATACCGAGGCTTGCATTTATGGAAAGATATTTGGCCCAAGTTAAGTGCATTGTGTATTGTCTTGAATCACTCATACAATTTTGTCTGTCTAATGTCGAGAAATTTTTTAATATGGGGTTCATGGTACCTATATCCCCTTCTCAATTTTAGTAAATATTTTTGGTTTGAAGAAGGCCTGGTGTTCTCATGCCAAAAATCATGCACTAGTCCCTTAAATTATCCAATTAACTTCATGTCAGAATGAGGTATCCTACCAGTTGTTATCGGATTAATCAGTAAATGAAGACATAAACATATCTCCCTAGATCCACCCAGAACTAGAACAAAACATAACAAAATATAAGACTTTTGTTGTGAGGGACATCTCCTTACGGACTAGCAAATAGGGTTATACTTTGCATGCAGATATGACCAAGAAAAAATCTACTTTCTACCTTCTTCCCCAAACTTAAATCCCATTTCCTTTTAGTAAATACATGGCCAAGTCAACCTACCTTGTTCCAGGCATTCGATGTCGATCCTCTTTCGCACTTGATCACTTGTTCATAGTTCTCCTTCCAAAGTTGACCTGCATACAAGACAACCAACAACTACACATGCATCTTACCTATAAATTAACGGGTTAGAGTTTCAAACATGTACTTAACAAACTATGAATAATTCATGAATTGGGACGGGAAAAGCATTTTCTTTATTACTTTGAATGAGTCAACTTACAAAAAGTCAAGACTGGCCACCGCTTCGCGAACCTGATCCTAGGCTCCTCTTCAACTATCCTCCAACTTCTTTGCTTAGTATCTCTTCTTGCATAAGGATGGCTAAAGGGTTGGGACAATAGGAATATGAAATTGGGTAGAGTTTCTTTACTCTCTTTCTCCTCTTCCAAATGGGACCCCTAGCCCTTCTTTTATAGGCTAGAAGAAGATAGGTATTTGGACAAAACCTCGGCCATGCATGGCCGAGAGTTTCAGTTAACTCACCCAGAGTTGTGTGTTCCATCGGAAAATTTTCTTTTTTCATTCTTTTGTCGGTCCACGTGGGTTGTTTTAGGTCAGCTAGCATGTACATGCATGTAGTAATGGAGTAGGGCTTGTGGGTCCTTATAAAAGAGGTTTTTTAAAGAGTTGTTCAGCAGTGCTTTGGCAAAGAAGGGATCTGAGATGGCCTAATTCTAGGTAATCATGTATGGTGCAATTTAGGGTTATAACAGATGCCCCCTAATATGTGAGGTCAGAAGAGCATCTGATGGCTGAAATACATTACCAATCTTTACTGATGTGCCGAACGATTGTGCCCAAGGGTTAGGAACCGAGAGGCATCATCTGTAAAATAACAAATGTCTCACTGAGGCGGGCATACCCATGCTCGGAATAAAACAGAATCATGGCTACCAATCAAATACACTATAGATCCATGTCATATAACTATATAAAGAGTAGCCATGAACAATACACAGCGGAGCTACATCTTGAAATCAAAAAGATATACATATAGAATATCCATCTTCTAGAAGCTGATACAGTCTAATGGTTGGAGATGAGGTCTTCAGAGCTCGAGAAACTACTTCAAAATCTTCAAAACTCGGGTGTAATATGAGTGTACGAATATGAGTGTAATATGAGTGTACGAATGCACTACCCATAGGTCTTTGACGACTCTTCGATCATGGACTTGATGATCAAACTGAAGGCTTCATTGATTTCGAATAAGGACTTGATTGGACATTCAGGATGGTTGGGTATGAGGGAAAGAGACAAATTGCAGAGGGGCCGACTCAGGCTTGGTAGAAACTTCCCTTGGACAACAACATGACAAATAATGAGACTTAGGAAGCATGTCATTAATCATAAGTTTATGAAGCAAGAGGCAACACAAACTCTCCATATGTTTGGAAGAATAACCAAATGGAGGAGGACACAACTCTATGTAGCGAGAACAACTTCCTAAGGTCGTACTACATCCCATAGTTTGATGAACACAGACAAATGTGCTTTATCCAAGGGAAACTCATTATGATGCCAATAAAGAAAATACTTTTCCCTTCCTCTTTTTGGGGTATATTTGATTTTTTTGTCTTTTTCAATAATTTTGGAAAAAGAATAAAGGAATGTTACGTTACAATGGAGGAACGAGTGTTGCAAACATTAAAGTTCAAGGCACTAGGACAAGACTGATGTTCTTAATGATGATACTCGGGAAAAATCCTCCGAGGGCCAAGGGTGTTAAAACACAGAAGAAAACTGTTACAAGGCTAGCGTATAAGATATGCAAACATGGTTAACAAAACACATAATGGTAACGTCCTTCGATGTAAGTTTAACGAGCCCAGAGAAGGTAAGCTCAGTGGTTTTTCATTTTTAGAGAGTCTGAAAAAACATAAAAGGAGACTCCATTGGTGTACCTTTTTCGAAGATAGTCTAGTTGATTCGAAAAAGGGGTAAACTAGCACTGACAAGACGTCTATTCAAAACCATTTTAATGAGTGTGATAAGGACAAGATCACTTGGCCATTTTTTCATTTTTAAGGAGTCTAAAAAAAGCTTAACTATGGACTCCATCAGGAATGTTCTTCTGGACCAATTTAACGAGTGTGAAAGAATAAGGTCACTCAACGATCTTTTCAATTTTAGGGAGTCTAAAAAGAGCTTAACTATGGGCTCTATGGGGGTTCCTTCTTCGTAAGCTTAGTCCCTCAAGCCCGAAAAAGGGATAAAATTATACCTGAGAGTACTCTTCTATAGAGATGAAGTTCCATAGAGTATACCTTTGTTTATACAATTGACCATCTGGACCGAAAAAGGGGTAAACTACCGCCAGACAGACGTGACTTCAAATTTCAGTTTAACGAGCGTGAAAGGCCACAAGATCGCTCAACAATATTTTCATGTTTAGAGGGTCTGAAAAGGGCTTAAAAGAAGACCCGTTATTTTTTGGGAGTCCTAAGGGTGAGGTCAAGAGCAAAGAAGAATCATGCAAATGAGGCTCAAACTCATATTCAGGAAAAACTACAAGGACGCCCGAGCCTATAGTGTTTTAGAGATAGCATGAATACCACAATGCAACCAGGATCTACCTAGGGCATCCATGTTCCGATAAGCTCTACCACCAAGTTGTGATACTTCTAAAGCAGAGATGAGGGATCTGTGTTACAACTTGATGGGATAGATCCTATGGCAAAGGAAAAAGACAAGGAGATACAAAAGTCAAGGTAGAAACCTAACCTATATGTTCAAGTTGATCGTCGGAAAAAATTTCCACGGACCGTCGAAAAATACTCAAAAATAAAAAAAAAATTGTCCCAATACTCGATCAAATCCCTCCTATATAACTCCTGAATCACTCTAAATAGTTTTTGGTATAATGAAAATAATAAGGGAGGCCAAAAAAGTGACAGAAAGAGGCCAAAAAAGTGACAGAAAGAGGCCAAAAAGTCTATAAATAGAAGCTAGCAGCTCATTATCACCATTGTTGATTTGGAAATTGACTCTGGAGCCAAAAGACCCCCTTTGTCAAAAGCGGTGATTCCGGGAGCTACAGTGGATGAAACAAACTTTTCTCTAGACCAAGTAAGTACAAACTCCCTTATCTTGTATTTCATGTCTTTATTTGTGCATTGGGTTTTATTTTTTAGGGGGGCGTCGACCTTTAAAAGGTCGGCCCTAGGTCCACGTGGGTTGTCTCTGGACAGGACGCATGTACATTCAGGCAGAGTAAACTTTTCCCATGTGTACACATGAATGCCACCATTACATCATGCGTGGGCCCCCTTATGGAATGAAAAAGGCATAAAACGTAAGGGTTAACCCTCCTGAACCTTGGTGTTTTGCACGATGTATGTCCATTGGAGAGAAAGAGAGCATGAAGAGGTAAATGAGTTGGTCGGGGAAGACCCCAATGTTGTGGCTACTTTGATGCAGTGTGGATTACTCAAGTTTTTCCTATGTCCTTTCATTCGGGCACAACCTAGGCTACTGAATGCCTTGGTTGACTACTGGCATCCAGATGCAGAGGCATTCATGTTAGAGGGGCAGTCACTGGTGCCCACGGTTGAGGACATTTACTTTTTGAATGGCCTCTCCAGGAGAGGGGAACTAGTCAATTTCCATACTTTTCCTATGGGGCCACATAACATAGCGGAATTGATAGGCCTATATTGTGCAGCTAATACAGACCGCGCGAGCATGCAGGTGCCTATAAGCAAGATCACTAACTTATCACTACAGGCGATAATATTGCTTATTGGGTGCAATACTGGTTCTGTGGCTCTACATTAGGTGTCTCGTGCATAGATGAACTATGCAGTCCAGTGCTTAAATGCACAAGTTTTTGATTGGAGTACCACTTTGCTTGATTGTATGAAGAGGCAGTTGACAGATTGTCGTTTGTGGACACATAGGAACTTCGGGTTCAGGACCATTCTGTGTTCATTCTTTTTTGAGAGAGTTCCGAGTTTTAGTCCTCGAGTAGTGGTACAAGGACATAAATCCTCTCTTCCTACTATGTGTATATGGGCAGTATTACTGTTGTGACAAGGTGGCGGAAGGACCAATGAGTCCTTCAATGATGACTTCTTTGCGTGGCTGTCACAATAGATCTCGATTATAGAGGACTGCCCCTATGCCGAGATTGATTTTTCGAGAGACCCTGAGATACCAATACCTCCAGGTGAGGAGTGAGGGGAGATGGGTAAGTCTCCACCTTTGTAGTTTTTTTTGTTTTAAAGATATGTAATTTTTATGTTGTTTTGTTATATATATAATTTTTTTTTTATGCCAGAGTATTTGATGGATATTTGTTCATTATGTGTAGATGTGGGACCAGTGTGATTCATTGACTATGTGAGGAACAGGCATCGTCCTCGGCCAGGGGCCACACCTACCATTGCAGGGGGACCAATAGTAGCAGGAGATCTTCCAGCCAGGGAGGTTGAGAGGGTATTGAGATGGGTTGAGCATAAATTTACTGTGCTCACTTGCACGGTCCCGATGGAAGATATTGAGGACCTGCCACCATCTATGCAACCTCATGTAGTGGGGGCACCACGGACGTGGGTCCAGTTGTTTTGGCGTTTAGCCAACACTGTGGACTAGTATAACAGGGCCCACAGTTCCTGACTTTCACTAGAAATTGTGACGTGCCACGAGCACCACTTGTATATATTTTTTGAGAGCATAAGCTCTGTGACTCGTTATCGGCTATATTTTTGAGGCTCTTGTGTCCATCTATGTTTTCTGGTTACTTTATGATATTATATATGTTTTTTTGGTCTTTTGTGTCTTATGGATCATGTGTGCAAAAACGTATTTACATGCTTATGTTAATGTTCTTTCATATGTGTGCAAGATGCCAATATAAAATTTGATTAGCTAGAGTATCTGTAACTTGGTTTAATCTCCTAGGAACATGAAAATATGTAATATAATCAAAGTTTCATTCTAAGAGACGTACCCTAAGGAATCGTCGGTGTAAATTTGGATCATGAACTCGATACACTTTTTTTAACTGAGACACAACTAGTTGAGCATTGAGATAGACCCAGAGATGAGAGATACCCAATGACAAAGCGTTGCAAAACAACTCAATAACTGGGCTATACTTGACAACATTATTTGTGGTGTCACCTAATCATATACCTCTGAAAGATAATAACTGGACTTGAGGTGTAAATATTACCAAAGCTACGGAGGCAAGCCTCCGAGTGTGCTGACTAGCACCATCTACATATCCAACGAACACCTCGGAATCACTTGACATCTGCCATAGTGACAAAAGATAGTATCAATGACACATCCATAATACTACAAGAAACTAAAAAGTAATAGTACAAAGACTATACATATGTTACAAAAAGTTACCCAAAGTGACCTGCCTATGAGTAATACCTCTTGAGGTAGAGCCCATTTCTAGGCTTCGCCAAAGTATTCCCTTCAAAATCAACCAGACAATAAGCACCCTTTTTTAAAACCTATTTTATGATGAAAGGTCCAAACCACATGGGTTTGAATTTTCCTGCCCCTAAGGGGTCCTTATCTTGGTCATAGACCAGGACAAGGTCGCCTTCAGAGAAAATATGAGGATGAACGGACCTATCATACTGACACTTGACCTTATGTTTATGAGCCTCATTGGCCAGGGCCACATCACGATGTTGCTCATTCAGCTACTCAAGGTATACTAATTGTTGTTCAAGCGGAGAAGTGTCTGGCAATAATTGTACTGCCAACTTTAGAGACGGGATCTGACATTCGATGGGCAAGACTGCCTCCATCCCGTAAATGAGTTGAAAAGGTGAGAAACTAGTTGCAGTCTTAATAGATGTTCAGTAATCCCATAATGTCAAGTATAACATCAAATGCCAATTTGACTTGGTTGAGTTGATAGTTCACTGTAGAATAGTCTTAAGAGTTTTGTTTACAACTTCCACCTGCCCATTTTCTTGGGGGTAGTAGGGTGATGAATGTTCCTGCCATAATCCAAGATTTGACATTAACTCGGTCATCCTCTGGTTCTGAAAGTGACTGCCATGGTCAATGACAATCTCTCTTGGGATGCTGAACCTTTTTATTATATAATTGAATAAAAAGAGATTTGTAGTCTCTCCATCATCTTTAAACATTGGCATAGCTTCAACCCACTGCAAAGTAGTCTACAACTACAATGATATAGTGGTGGCCCCTTGTTGAAGGGGGGTTACATGTAGTGTAATCAATCGCCCACTTGGTGAAAGGACCAACTGTGATGACAAGAAACATTGGAGAGGGATGTGCCCTCATCTTCTGAGAGAAGATCTGGCACAGATGGCACTTCTTGACCGAGTCAATACAATCCTTGATAAGTGTTGGCCAAAAGTAACCTCCTCGTAGAATCTTTTGGGTTGTTGCCAACCCAGAAAAATGATCGCCACAAACTCCAGTATGGAAATCGTTAAGCACGATAATTGCTTCTTTGTGAGTGAGACATCGGTGTAGGATGCAGTCTACACCTCTCCGATACAATGTATCATCAAGTATGAGATAATTCTTAGCCTGATGGCGTATGCATCAACTCTCATCACGAGAAGCAGTAGTGGGGCACTTCAAAGTTTGGAGATAGATAAGTATATATACATACCAGGGATCCGAAGAGGTGATCAAAAGCATATCTCTTCTAATAGGTGACTCTTTGGGCACAAGATCACCTGACTCAACTGGAAGTTCCGAAATAAGTTTTGCGAAGACTAGTGACTTTTTGGACTTCACTGAAATGAAATACAAGTCAAACTCCTGGAGGATGACTATCCATCTACTGATTTTTCCACCTATTACCCATCATTTCAACATGTACTGAAATGGATTTATGACAGCAATGACGATGGTCTTGTGAAACAGAACATAATGACAGAACCATTGAACATCATGGACTGCTACCAACGCAAGTTTTTTGGTATGAGAATAATTGAGTTCCAGTCCTATGAGGCCTCGGCTCAAGTAATAGATGACATATTATGAGAACAAGTCATCTTCCTGAACTAAGACCATGCCAATGGTTGACTCTTCTGCAGCCAGATATAATAGGAAATCCTTGTTATAGTTAGGTGGCCAGAGTAGAGGGGCAGTTGTGAGTGCATGTTTCAATGCAACAAAAGAACATTGAGCGGCATCATCCCAAAAAAAGGGAATGTCCTTTTTAAGTAAGCGCATAAATCCCTTGGTGATCTCGGCGTAGTTAGCGATAAAGCGTCTTAGAAAATTTGCCTTAGACTTTGAAGTTGAAGGATTGTACGTGGGGGGAGCAACTGAATTATTTCCTCAACCTTGAGAGGATCGACCATGATCCCTGTTGTTGACACTTGAAACCTAACAATCGTCCTGACGTTACGCAGAATCTACACTTGTTTGGATTCAAGAAAATCCGAAAGTAGCGACAACGTTCGAAGATAAGTCAGAGGTGTGTGGGATGTTCCATTCTCTTGTGAGATCGAGATTCTAAATCATCTAAATAGGCCTAGACTATGTGCTTGAGGTCATGGAAAGAAAAAGACATGGCCCGCTGAAAGGTGGCTCTATCATTTTTTAGACCAAAAGACATCTTACGATATGAGATGTGCCCCATGGATAGATAAATTTCATTTTGTGTTGGTATTCGGTTTTGATTTGTATTTGATTATATCCCGAAAAATCATCCATGAAAGAAAAGGCTTCGCAACCCACACATTCATCAATGATCTGGTCAATGAACGGTGTGGTAAAATTATCTTTGGGACATGCCTTGTTTAAATCGTGGAAGTCGGTACATACACGAATCGTGCCTTGTTTTTTATTGACTGACATGGGGTTTGACACCCATTGGGTCAAATGGATAGGATAGATAAACCTGGCTTTTAGCAATTTCTCAGCCTCAACCTTAATGGTTGTTGCTTTCTTAGGATTAATTGGATGAAGCTTCTACCGAACCGGCTTGGCATTGGGATATGTTGTGATTTCATGTTCAACTATTTTTTGATCGATGCCTGCCATTTCCTCGTAAGACCAGGCAAAAACATTGCAGAATTATTTAAAAGGATCTGTGTAGATTTGAATCTCTTCAGGGGAGCAATCAACTTTGATGAATACATTCTCCACAACGCTAGGGTTTTCGGAGATATTGATCGGTAAGGTCTCAGTGATAGTTTCCATATTACCCTCGGCATAAACCTCATGTGTAGATAAGGGATTAATAGGACAAGACCGATCTCCCGTCATAGTCATGGTGAAGTCTCCCACTTCAATTCGGCTTAACTCTGGAAGGAAGTATGATCTTTGATGAAGATCTTCCCATGGTTTATCTGGACTAGTCATTGCTTCAATTATTTCTTCATCAGAGGGAAATACTAAGTCTAATGAATCAGTGTGGGCGAGAGAACCTTAAGCCCAAATAGGCTCTAGAAGTGGATTGAACTCTTGTGCAGGAGCTAGATCAGTGTGGGATGAAGTTTGCTGGACTAAAGAGTAAACTACTTCAGCTGTAAACAAGGGCATGGACATGCCTGGGTGCCCTATCCCATCCATCATGGATGATGGGGAAGGAGGTATCCATGGATCTTCAAAGTAAGTCATGCAGAATGACGAAACTTGAAAAATCTCAACCTTATGGTGGTTGGATGCAAACTTGATATCGCCTTGAGGGGGTGGGTAATCAAAGGAACCCATCAAAGATGGGCACAAACCAACCCCTACGTTGATGACACCTGGTTGAGGATTATCAATCATTGGGACCGTGGATGCCCCCAATGCAGGGTCAGGTCTGGAGAAGGACAATTGATCGATGGTCACTATCCGACCCTCGTGTGGAAACAGCAAGACCCAGAAAACTGTAGCAACCACAGCTTGCATGGAATAATTTGAACTCCTTCCTAACAAAAGGTTATAGTTGAGGGGATCATCGACTACCTCTACTTCGACACACATGGTCTTCCCTCCTAACTGCATGGGGAAAGAAGGAATGATACCATATGGTTGGAACGAACGACCGTCGAAAGCAGTGAGGAGGGTAGGTGACAGAGACAAAACGGGCTGGCCAATGGCCTTCCAACATGCCAATGACATAACGCATGTCGAGGTGCCCTCATCAACCACCGTGCAGAATATATTCTGAGTAAAATTTTACGTGGGATAAGCCACTACTATCTGAAACGCAACGTGGTAAGGTAGATGAGGTTTTAAGTCGGTTGTATCTAGCATGATTGTTCCTGGGTTACAAGTCTCGGTGGATCCTAAAGAGGTTAACAGGGCTTTCTTCTGGGAAGGGCAGCTTTGGAGGACCTCCAAAGCAGACATCACACAAGGGGTTTGTGATAAATATTCCACCACAGAGTAGTTTTGGGTGGCCCTTGTGTTTGGATTATGAGAATATTTTTTAAATGCACCCTTGGGAATGCGTGTCATTGTTTCGCCCAACTTCTTCTCAATATGTAAAGGAAGAGATGGGAGTTCAACTTCTTTACCCTTCTTAGAAGTGCTTGGTTTACTATAGTCATGTGCTCTAGTTGATATAAAAGAATCACCCCTCACCATGTATACGTTCGCGGATGCGAGGTTGTTCGCAAGCGGAGAGGGGTCTTGGTTGCCCCCTTCCGTGCTTACAGAGGCTTGGGTTAGATTTTTCCCATGTTCAAAGGGATTGGTCAACACAGTAGGTTGTTGTTACATCACAAACTTTTGGGCTTCTGCAAGCCAAGGACATAGATGGGTCAGGTGATCTTTTGCGCACAAGTTGCATTGATACCTCGCCTTCCATTTCTCAGTGTTTTTCCCGCCAGCATTATCGGTAGGTTTTTTATCCCCCTTACCTTTCTTTCGTTGTTTTTTCTTTCCTTCAAGATGTTGGGTGGATTTTGGGTTAGTCGATTTCACTGTGTGTACCTCCGATGTTTTGGTAGGGGGAGCAGCCAAAGTAGTAGTTTGGTTGGCTATTGTATGTTGTAGAGATAACTGCTACAACTGCTTCATCAATTGCTCAGCGGACTTTGTTTGTGCTGAACCAACAATACCATCGGCATGTGGTCTAGCTCTCTATCTCGTTTTATCCAGTATTGAGCATGGCACATCTGGCAAGATGTTGTATAATAAACCAGACTGAGAATAGATGAGCTCAAATTGTTGAGCTCCCATGATGGCATCTTCTTTGGAGAATACTCCCAACGTTGTGACGTCTTTGGACAACTAGGGGATCAAAGACTTAAGGAACCACTCAAGCAGGAATGTTGGTGAGACTGGCACCTTAATTAAACTCTTTCAGCATCTCCATTCTTAGATGTGATCAAAGATATGGTTTGATGTCGTCTATTTGAAATTGGCCAGGAGCTCTATGCTAGAGTCGTATCTCACAGGTAACTAGAAATGGTTTAGGAAAGCCATCACCAGTTCACCGAAGGAAGAGTATCTTGAGCAATTGAGCTCAATGTACCATTTCGTGGCACCCCCAATGAGAGTACATTGAAACAATCGCAACTATAAGGAGTCATCTTTCAATGAGTTAGATGAGCACCGAAGATGGAAGTTAGTCACATGATCTCCTGGATCTTTGTTAGGCTTGGCTTTGAACTTTGGAATGTCTGCAGGAAAATTCGTCAGCATAGGAGGCCAACGTGGATCATGACAAATAGGGTCATTCAACAACCTTGTCAAATCTAGCAAGTGCAAAGTCGCCAGGAAGGGTAGTTTGGGTTGTTGGTGATAACCTGGGAAAAAGGGGCCCAGAGTTTGACTGGCACCAAGTTTCTAGGAAAAGTTCGGCTGCTGGCCCAGATTCTGGTAGAAACCATGGCCCTAGCTGGCATATGGATTTTGCATATGTGGAGACATCGTCGACTGATTTCCAAAATAGGACATACATGGTTGGGCATGCATTACATTCGAAGGACTTTGGTAAGGTTTTCCCCATGTCGGTCTCGAGGGAATAGGCATAATATCTTGTCCGGGGTTCCATTGATTGTGGAAAGAATTACCCTAGATAGGCATTCCAGACGAGGGAACGGATCCCTGCCAAGAATTCCAAGGATCTAATGTAGAAGAAGTTTCTAGATTTTCCCCCTGTGTAGGAATAATACCCTACATAGGAATCGATTGCCCAAAACTAGGATTTCCCCCAGTCGGGAAGGCGGCTGATGAGAAGCCATTGTTACCAAACATTCCTATCAAAGAAAATGGTGTCGAACCTACCAGCATACTATGTGAAAGTGGTCCTTGACTCCCCGCTCCAAATAAACTATAGTGTGTAGGTGGCCCGGTGGGTTGTTGATGCGAGCCACCGAGTGAAGGGGACGAAGGAGGTATATGACCTCCTCTGTAAGGGAAAGCATTGAAAGGAGCAGGAGTGCCCCCCATGTGACCTTGTAGAGGACCGCTAGAGCTCCTTTCCCCCAGACCTGAAGTCTATAAAGTGGAGTAGGAAAGTATAGGACTTGTACCCGAACTAGGCATCCCGTAAGAGAACGGAGGGCCTATCGCACTTGGTGTGAAAGGGGTTGTGGCCACCGCCAAAGACGGGATCGAGAAACTGTGCGATGTAGTTGTGATCGAGACTGTGGTGGCTCAGAATGGTGATGGTGGGTTAGGAGGTGGAAAGTCTCATGTGGTGACAACCATAGTGGGAACTGAAGAATTCCCTAAAGGAGTAACAACATTTGTTTCCATTGTTGTGTGCGACACTATCTGGCACTCGTAAGGATGAATCGGTATGATGGTGGGTGCCGAAAGATCAGTGGTGGAGGTTTCAACCAGACCCAAAGATTTTTCTCCAAGGTCTAAAATGGTCGATTCCTTCGGATGTTGGTCAGGCACAATTCCTTCTAACCCGGTCGCTTCAAAAGACCCTTGTTGGTCTAGCTTTCACCTTAATGGTGGTGGGGGTGGCTCCAGTGTAACCGACGCCAGGCCAAGACGCCTTCATGACCGACGGAGCTTGTGATCCTCCACTATGCGAGAAGATCAAAGACACTCTAAGGTAGTCTAAATGTTCAAAAGTAACACACACTAAAAAAAAGGTCCCTAGAAGATAAGACAGGAAAACACTAAATTAATTGGAAGAACAGTTACAACAACCAACACTAGAGCAACTTACCAGTGCAAGTGCAACTCGAACACGGAAGCACCCTCTAGTTATACTCTGCAAAGCATGGCCCGATGTCTGTCCTAGGTACCGCAGTATACCCCTACAGTCACCTATGTATGTCCCTAAAAAAGATAGGAAACTAGGTTGCCAGCGCGCGAACAGTCACCAGGCGGGTACAGTCGAAAGTCAAGTAGACCACAATGAGTAGGCTATCGAGCACGAAACCTTTCAAGGGTATTGAAAGAAAGTGTTCTAGAAGACAACTGAGGACCTTGAATGGATTCGGGACCCATGAAGACCCATGAAAAATGCAATCGATGGAATCCCAAAACAAGCCCTCTATATGTGTTCTCCACTATGATTCGTCCAGCTTTGGAGGGGTTATCTCCGCTACCTTTCCGCACGCGACCTCATGTTTATCCCTTGTGTTAGAGGGGGGTCCTGGATAACTTTCACGATACTATACTTAGACACTCTCTAACTCATACTCCAATGTTTGATTTTAAATGGCCTTGAAGAGTTTCCTCTCCAACCTAATCCAAGGCCCTAATCCTGAACTTGTTGGTTAACCCTACAAGCATAAAAGTCTAATAAATTTTAGATTTAGCATTAAGTTTATGGATTTGTCTTATGTCAAGGGGTATGAAAGTGAAATTGATGATGTTTAAAAGACGAAATTAAGAATGAGTAAGAAGATGGAAACAAAAACTTTCACTTAATGCAAAATTTTAACAACTTTTCAAAATATATATATTTTTAATTTTCTAATATTTTGGAAAACAAAATCAAAAGGAATTTCACTCGACTATGAGCTACTTATGATCTAAGTAAACTGCAAAAACTTATGAAATAAAAGACTTTTCCTTGGCTAATAATGCAAAATCACACTCTTCAACCAAACAAGAAAATGAAAGAGATTTATTTATTTAAATGTTGATAAAGCAAGAAAAGGAAAAATACCAACAAGTAAAAACCAAGAAAAACAATTCTGGCCTAATCACAGATCGCAAAGAATCACTTCAACAAATCACACACTAGCAACTTGTTTAAAAAAAATGACTCTCACACTTGTCTAAAAACCCTAAAAAAAATTCTTTTTATGACAGCTTTTTAAATGAGAAAGAGCAAGCTAAGGCTAAGATTAATCCTAAGCTACTGACTTCTAAGACAGAGATTCAAATACCTAAGAGGTATAACTCTCATCAAGGGAAAGGATGACTGCCTTACCCTCAACAAAAACTGTCTTGCCCAAGCACGCTACTAATAATCCAACAACAAGCGTGTGAACGCAAGCTGTATAGAGCCAGAGGGCGTGTACACATGGGATGACCTTCTACAGGCCACGTGTATCTATGAAACTCTGAGAAAAAAAAAAAAAAAAACAATCCAAACTAGGAAGAGACCACTGATATTGATAACCAAGATCTCCTGAAGGCTTGGCCACTCTTTTAAATAGAAAAAGAAAGCAATGTAAGGAAAAAAAAAATTGTAAAACAAACCTATCTGAGACAAGATTGCAAACAACCAGGACTTAGAAAGAATTCCAGAAAACCCATGAGAATCACTGATTCTGACAGGGAAGAGGATGACTACCTCCAAAAGTTTTTGGAATCTACACTCTACTGCTACTTCTTCAGCTAGCGTTCACACGCAAGTTGTAAGAGAGTAGGGCACGGGTACACGCGTGTATACCTTATACAGGCCGTGTGTACCTCTGTGAGTCCCGAAAAACACAGTCAAGCAAATAAAAAAGAAGGTTGGTATGGTAAACCAGACTCTCTGCTAGCTCAGACTTTGTAGAGACTAAAAAACAGGTAGGAAAACCAGTCTTTTAAACTACCCAAAAAACAAATAACATTCCTAGGAACCCTAGAGACTTCCCCAGTACGGTCACCAATTCTGTTGTGAGGGAAATCTTCTTATGGACTAGCAAATAGGGTTATACTTTGCATGCAAATATGACCAAGAAAAAGTCTACTTTCTACCTTCGTCCCCAGACTTAAATCCCATTTCCTTTTAGTAAATACATGGCCAGATCAACCTACCTTGTTCCAGGTGTTCGATGTCAATCCTCTTTCACACTTGATCACTTATTCACAATTCTCCTTCCAAAGCTGACCTGCATACAATACAAGCAACAACTACACATGCATCTTACCTATAGACTAATGGGTTAGAGTTTCAAACATGTACTTAACAAACTATGAATAACTCATGAATTGGGACGAGAAAAGCATTTTCTTTATTACTTTGAATGAGTCAACTTACAAAAATTCGAGATCGGCCACCGCTCCGTGAACCTGATCCTGGGCTCCTCTTCAACTGTCCTCCAACTTCTTTGCTTAGTATCTCTTCTTGCACAAGGATGGATAAAGGGTTGGGACAATAGGAATATGCAATTGGGCAGAGTTTCTTTACTCTCTTTCTCCTCTTCCAAATGGGACCCCTAGCCCTTCTTTTATAGGCTAGAAGAATCTAGGTATTTGGACAAACCCTCAGCCATGCATGGTCGGGAGTTTCAGTTAACTCACCCAGAGCTGTGTGTTTCGTCGACAACTTTCCTTTTTTCGTGATTTTGTCAGTCCACGCAGGTTGTTTTAGGTTAGCTAGCGTGTACAGGTGTGCAATAATGGAGTAGGGCATGTGGGCCCTTATAAAAGAGGTTTTTTAAAGAGTTTTTCAGCAGTGCTTTGGAAAAGAAGGGATCTAAGATGGCCTGATGCCAGGTAATCATGTATGGTGCAATTTAGGGTTATAACAACTTTCCCTAGGATTTAACTATTGAGTTTACTAGTTAACAAGAGATAGACAACATCCCATTCAATTGTCATTTCCTCTTGCCATTTCCATCCTAACTATGTTCCAATGGTCCAAAGATATTGAACCTGCAAGGGAACGCAGGCCAACCAAAGTGAAAGCAATATAATATACTCAACAAGAATCTGTGTATGTGATTAAAGAATCATACAATAAAACAAGACTAGTTTTATGGGAAAGAAACATATTGTTGTATCATATTAAAATTAAAGTGGAGATTACAACTAAATCCTTGATGTCACAAGTTCCCCTTTGAATGGCCCTTTTCTCCAACATACACACTTGATCCAAAACCTTTGAATGAAGAAGATCCACCATGTAGCTTGTAGAACTAAAGTAAAGCTCCCAAGAACAAGTAGGAAATATCCATACAAATATTATCCCATTCAACCTTAGCCTTTTCCATGAGAGATCACTCTTTATATAGTGTGAAATATAGATGGATGATGAGATTAAGATGATCCCACTGTTATCACTGAAATTTCGTTCGCACAGGGCGACAAGAACTCCGCATCGTCAACACAGAAAAACAGTCATTCGTGGCACAAGGATTAACTCCACAACACAGCAAAAGGGTCAAAACTATGCAAAAATGGCCAAAAAATTAAAAAGCGCGATGCACCCACTGGGCGAACGCGCGCGCGCGCAACATCTTCATATTTTGAGTGCATATGCGCGGCTGTGGGGTGCAAAACCCACGCGCCTACCAAACGGCGCATTTATGAAGCTGGTCGGCCTCCCAACCACTAATGGATCAGCTCCCAAGTCGATTTGACATCAAATCCGAGCTCAATCTGCGTGGGGAGGCTGGTCAAAGACCTAATTGTGCCCTAAAGAGCCT
>ML791335.1:352166-381507 GCA_009831015.1 Picea engelmannii
TTAAATTGATATTGTTTACTATTTTTAATCTATTTTTGTCTTTGCATATATCAAAATCCTAGAATACATACCTCTATTTTTTTTCTATAATAAGACTTTAATTATTTTTTCAACAATTTTTCAATTCTTTTTTAATTTGATTTTAATTTTTTCTAAATATATTTGTTGCTTTTAGAAAAATGAAGTTAGAATTACAATTCATTTAGAAAAAAAATTAGTTTATTATAGTTTTAAGAAGGCTTTATAAAGAAATAAATAGATTGTAAATAATTAGAATTTTATAATAAAATTTAAGGACAAGAGCTTCAACATTCCTCTTGGACTTCAAGAGCTTAGAGAAATGAGGTACGCTTGATTTTGTCCAAAGGGATATATATAACATTGATTGCAAAATATATATATGTGTGTGTGTGTGTGTGTGTGTGTGTGTGTGTGTGTGTGTGTGGATGATGGACTATATACGTTTGTTTTTTTTAAATCATTTTTTCGGTTTGAATATTTCTAACCGGAAATTTTAAAAGTGAACATTTTGCACTTAAAGTATTAACTTTTTTTATTAATACGAAACACAACTCTAATTTTTAAATTTGTTTTGATTCAAATCCTTTATATTATTAAAAATAATAATTAAAAATTAAATTAACTTATTTCTTGGATTTAAGTTATGAAATATATCATAATATAAAATATTAACTATGAAATATAATAATATAATATAATATGAAATAGTAATTATGAATTATCTAGAAGATCAAAATTATCTATATGTTTTGCCAAGTGTAAAGAAAAAAATAAGCATTGTTAAGATAAGAACAATTTCTCATGAGCTCCATAGTGAAACTGGGCATTGGTCACTTCCTAAAATGCCATGGAATGAAAGAGTGTGTCACCTTTGTGACACTAAGAAGGTTCAAGATGAAAAACACTTTCTCTTAGATTGTTCATCTTATACCCATATTAAATCTCATTTTCAAAATATTGATCACACTACCAACCTTCCTAACCTCTTAACTCAACAAAAGTATAGTAATCTTGGAAAGCTTCTCTTAACGTTTTTCTAACACAAAAACAAAATTCTAAAGAATCACAAGTAATCACTTACCCTCTTAAGGTCCGATAGACCAATTAGGTCTTAGTGAATGTTAATCATCATCATCATAATAATAATAATTAAAAATTATTATATTGTGTTTGCAAGAAGTTGACGGACAAAATTGTGGCAATGGGTACGTAGGAATGTGCACACACATGAATGCATGAACATTCTTAGAAACATGCACATGTTCTTAATCATATATCTTCGATGTTCTTTGAATCACCATGCATGCTTGCCAACTCATATTTTTTAGGAATGTGTGTGTATTTCTATGCAAGAGAATGCACAGACTTTAATCTATATGTGTGTGCACATGACTTATAAAGTGTGTGTGTGTGTGTGTGTGTGTGTTCCTAAGTAGAATCCCATGTACATTCATGGTGCAACAGATGAAAATATAGATAACCTAACATATTTTCATGAAAGGTTCACGTTTCCTCCCTTGACTATGTCCAGACTCTTGAGACCCATACCTAGTGAAAAAAATTCCAATGATACATATATGCCTAGTTACAGGCAAAGGATGTCCTTGAGAGGTCATATGTGGCAGTTGAAGGTGTCATTCTTGGCCCAAAAAACTTAGAAGCTTCCTTCGGAGCCTAACTCTTAGGTTTGTTCCCTTGACATATCCAAGGTCTAGAGAATCATACTTAATGTTCAAACCCTCATAATGTTGAATATACCCATATGGAGACCAAGGATACCCTAGAAATGTCCTTTGTGGTGGTTCAACATGTCGTTGTTGGCCCTAGATACATAGAAGATTCCTTTAGGACCTAAGTATTGGGTTTCCTTTCTAGATCATGTCTAAGGACCCAAGACCCATACCTAGTTCTAAAAATATCCTAATGATGCTCATATTCCCTCTTAAAGGCCAATGATCCCCTTGAGAGGCCACCTATGATGGTTTGAGGTGTCATTCATGACCCTTGATCCCTAGATGTTTCCTAAAACCTTGATAGTTTGGATGTGGTGGTTTGAGGTCATGTGTGGTGCTTCGAGGAATTATTCATATATTTGGATGCCACAAATATTTCTTTAGGACCTAATGCATGGCCTTCTTCCCTAAATCACTTTCAGAGCCTTGACACACATACCTACTACTCAAAACTACCTATTGGAACCAAAATCTCTAGTCATAGGCCAAGAATACCTTCAAGAGGCCATGTGTGGTTGTTCACGACATCCTTCTTGGCTCTGGATAGATATAATATTTCTTTAGGGCCTAAGGTTCATGTTTCCTCCCCTAAACATATTCAAGGCTTTGAGACCCATCCCTAATGCAAAAAAATGGTAATGGTACCTATATACCTAGTTAGATGCAAAGGATACCCTCGATATGTTATTTTTGGTGGTTCAATGTGTCATTCTTGGCCCTGGAATCCTAGACACTTCCTCTATGGCATAACTCTTGGGTTTGTTCCCCTAACCATATCTAGGGTCCAAAGACTCATATTTAATGTTCAAAAACTCATAATGTTGACTATTCCCATCTGAAGATTAAGGATAACTTAGAAAGGTCCTTTGTGGTGGCTCAACATATTGTTGTTGTTGGTTGTAGATGCTTAGAAGCTTCTTTTAGCACCTAAGGTTTGGTTTTCCTCTCTCAATCATGTTTAAATACCCAATAACTATACCTAGTGGTCAAACTCTCCTAACAATGCCCATATCCCCACTTGAAGGCCAAATATCTCATAAATAGGTTATCTATGGTGGTTTGAGGTGGATTTAATGACCTTTGATCCTTAGAAGCTACCTAAAACTTTGAGAGGTTAGGTGTGGTGGTTTGATGAATTGTGTTTGGTAATGGATGCCTACAATATTAGTATTTCAATTAAGGATTGGGTTCCCTCCCTTGATCATATCAAGGCCTTGATACCCATACCTAATACACAAAACCTTGCGAGGGAACTAACATCCTTTCTTAGAGGCTAAGGATGTTTGAATATTAGTTGTCATTGATGTCAAACCATGGAAAAACATACGTAGAAGAACACCTAGGAGGAAATAAAATCTCAGGAGAAATAGTGTTGCATAAACCGTGCAGAACCAGAGCGCAATGTAGATAAAGATCCTTTGTAAAGGATTGTGGAATCATGACCGTTAGATCGAGCGAAACATTTGGGAGTAATGTGAGCCACCAGATCATAAGTGGAAGGATAGCGTAAGTTTCAGGACTTCAGAACTTCGCCACTTTGGAAATTACTAGAGACTAGGAAAAGTTGTGAATTGTATAAGCCATGAAGTGCAAAGATAAAGTCACGAAATCACGTATTCCATAAAATATAGAGAAGAGGAAAGTGGACCATTAGTTTGGTTGATGATGTGTCTTATTCCACATGGCAGGGTGCCATATGGGGACACGTGTCACACAAATTCAATTCCTTTTGGACCCAAACATGTCCATTTATGAGTGACATTTGGCACACATACCATGGGTCCACATCACCATAGGCAACATCAACATGCCATGTCATCTCCGGGATTATGGACTCTGGGAATGTCTAGCTTTTTCTACCATCAAAAGTGTCAAAGGCCAAAGGAGTGAAATCACACGGGTCATTGATCTAAGATCCTCCGATATTTCTCATGATCATTATATCAAGCAAGTGGAAAGAATCACTTTAGCAAGTATAACTCCGGGGGAGTTGAAAACAACTTTAGAGTTGTAAAATATTGGAGTACTGGAGCGTCGAAGTCTCAAAATTCAGTCAGTCATCCATCCAACGATTGATTAAATCATAATCGTTGATATCCATTTTATGAAAATGTTCAAAGTATGTTGGAGCTATGAGGAATTGAAGATATAGCCATCCATTGAGGACATAGATCCATGAAGGAGGAGAAATTGTGCACCACAAGTTGCACGACAGTTAATTCTAAGGAAGTGTTGCACTATTAATATGGAATGTCAATACAATTGATGACATGTCACTCTAGGATTAAAAGTGCACAATGGCCAAGTGTTAACACTCCACTATGTTTAAAGAGTGTGGACCATAGATCTCACCATTAGATTAATTCATCACCGTTGATCAAGGATAATGTTGAAATCACCGGATAATCTCATCTTTGGAATTATGTTTGGTCACAAGTTTTGGTCACATAGAAGAAATGGGTTCACAGCTGGATACTTAGAGCCAAATTTCAAACAAACACATTTTGTCATAGATACTTAATCATAACCCAAGGTCACATAAAGGAAAGATAAAGTGCAAGGAAGAATTAATATCCTTTTCCCAATAAATTTTAAAGGAAGGGAGTTGGTGCTTCTAGGGGTTGATGCCATAAAACAAGGGAGTCGGTACTTCCTAGGGTTGGTACCCTAAAAAAAGGGAGTTGGTGCTTTCTAGGGTTGGAGCCCTGAAAAAAAGGGGGAGTTGGAGCTTCCTAGGGTTGGTGCCTTGAATAAGGGGAGTGTTGTCTCTTAGAGTTGGTGCTCTAAATCAATCTTCATATAAAACTTGTAATTTGTAATTTATGTTTAAATTTATTGACGTTATTTACTGAAGTTTATTGCTAATCAATAAAGCTAATAAATAATTATTTAAATATTGTGAAAATGTATTAATATTGATTCACCCCCCCTCTCAGTATTAAACCATATTTCAAAAAAGGATACCCTCCATAGGTCATGTGTGGTGCTTCGAGACATTTTTTATGGCTCTAGATGCCTCAAATATTTATTTATGACTTAAGGCATGGTATCCTTCCCTGGATCATTTCTAGGGTCCTAGGACACATACCTATTACTCAAAAAGGATACTCTCACGAGGCAATGAGTTTTTTTTCAAGGCATCCATCTTGGCCCTGGATGACTAGAAGCTTCCTTTAGGACCTAAGTGTTCTGGATTTATGAGAGAAACGAAATGAAATCCATATATTTATAATATTAACATAGAGACACAGTGAACAATACTAGATATACATTAAAACGTGTCTTCTATTAATTAAGAAATATGTTGAAAACTATAAAATGCAAATTGAAAATAAGCTTGCTAGAATGGTGGCATCTTATCTTTGAGAATAGATGTGATGGCTACACTCATTCACAAGAATATGATTACAATGAGGCTTTGAAAGTATTTTTACAATGAACATGAATTCCAAAACCCTAGACATCCAAAGACCTAACCCTAGGAGATGAAGCACCAAAAGTCATCTTGGTAATCTAAAAAATCCAGTGAATGTAGGATTGAATGACTGCAATTGCCAAAAGTCCCGAAGGATGAAGTATCAGAGAAATTTGTTCCATCACCATTCACATGATAAGGTAAAGAAGATAAAGGGGATAGAATTAAATAATCCCTCAGATGCTTGAATACGGTCCCACATAGAAGAATAGGGGATGAAGAAGAAAGAACTAGGAACAATGCTTAAATGGATAAGCTCATGGTTTTGAGCCCATGGTCATTTAAACATTGGGTTGAAGGAAGCACCTCATACATAATTCATTTATGTAAATAGTTTAAGGCCTGTAGATTAATTTGACATAGATTAAAACCATAACAACACATAGAGTAGGTAAAATCTCGAATATAATCTGTTGGCAAACATGGGAATGCTACAGAACCATGGGAATGATATAATGAGTCGATACATATCTATGATCCAATCAATAAAAAAAAAATTGAATCAATATTAGTGTTCTAATTAAATTGAGAAACTTACAATGAAAATGTGCAATGGTTTAAAAGACACAATGGTTCAATCCTATAGCCATTGAAATACTATATAAACCAAAAGTGGTGGTGAATCTATATATAATGGATTGAATGGAATTTCATTCTATCATGTTGGTTCCTATTTACAATATGATTCTTGTTATGAGGGTTGGATTCCTCACATCTCAGTTGGATATCATATCAACAATATGGGTCTTATTATGAGGATTTTGTTAGCACTGAGAGTCACCCTCATATTGAAAGAGGATAAGACCAACACCCATCAAATAGGTTTGTAAATGTAGGTTAATGAGAGAAGGTCAAATGGACAAAACTCAGCATATCAATGTTTCAACAAAAACAATCTAGGCTAGTATGCATAAGAAAATGAGGTTGTGATTAGCTTCAGTCATTGGTTTAAATATAAGTGTGATTAGATGGAAGAATTGGTGAGGAAAATGGATAGGTCTTCTATAAGAATCAGTTTTTCTAGCAGCTAGGTGAAGAAAAACTCAGTCACAAGAATTTCTTGAACTAAATTTAAAACATTGAAAACATTTACAACAACATCATAATCAGACATCCATTATAACACAGCTATAACATCTCATAAGGATCATCGAATAATGAGAATTCAGAGTAAGAATAATCAAGATAATTAAAATATCTCACATCTCATACTAAACTAGAGTATGGCTCTGTTTATTCAAAATATTACAAAATAGCGAGCTCTTCTCAACCATTCGAACCTCAACATAACATTCTCCTGATGTATTTATAGTCTAAACATTAAACAACAGCTTGAGATGCGAGCTGGCCTTTCTAGCCTAGGATTCTCCACAAACAAATACTAATCTAACATCTTTACAAGTGAAACTAACAGACTGCTAGAACATGGACAATGTTGGCAACAAATCTAACAAGATAATAATGACATGATTTGTTGCTGCTTGGGCGCATCTCCACCAGTGCCATGTGTCCTCCAAGACTTTGTGTTGAGCTCCATCTTCCACCTGGTGATCATTGGTTCCCTCCAAATCAGCAAAGCTAGGAAGAGGCAACGTATTTAAAACTGTTGAATGTAATAGCCAGTTCGTAGCATATTTTCGTAGCGCAAATGGTACCATATTCAGTGGCGACAAACTATGAAAAATTGTTCTATAGCCAATTTCGTAGTGCTTTCGGTAGACGATTTCCTAGGTTCCACCTGTAAAACTATTCTGCAGAAACATTTCATAGTGAACTTCCACTTTATGTCTGGCTAGGTGATTCCGTAGTGCTTTTGGTAACGAATCTACAGAACAGTCTATTAAGATGATTTCGTAGTGCCAGGCACTATGAAATGCTCTATGCTTTTTTGTGTCATGCGATGAACCTCAAAAAAACAAAAAGTCTTAGTAGAAGGATTGTGAGCCTGTAGATGCCTTCAGTAAGTGAAATTGTAACACCGCCCTCAAAACTTCAAGCTACAAAAGTTGATCATCATAAAAAATGTCTCTCTCATCCTTTCCATTTCATCTTCTCAATCTGACACTTCTCCTTGTTGCAGCAACACTTCTATCTATTGCAGAGGAACTTCTCTCTATTGCAGGAGCACTTCTCTCTGCTGTATCTTGGGCAAGTACATTGAGATTCCTCTGAGATAGAACATCCTTGAAGGGATGCAATTCTTCTTTAAGTTTTTTTATTTAGGACTGTATGCTTATGTTTTTCCTATGCAAAGTCTAAAGTTTCCTATGGAGGGGTAAGAATCTTCTTGCTATAAACCTATCTTGAAGTCCATGAGTTCACTCATATTCCTCCTCTTAGTCAATGTTTCTCCCTTCAAATGGGAAATTTCCTTCCTTGCATCCCTGATTTGTTTGATCAATCTCTTGAAGGTGGGATTATCAGGGGAAGAGGTGATGTTTATGACTTCAACATGTTTCTCAATAGTTTCACCCTTACCTTTGTTTTTCCTCTGAAAATAAGCTTTGATCATGACATCAATAGGCTTCCCAATAGTGTCACTTTTACCTTTATCTTTCTTTGGGAAAAAAACCTTGGGTATGACTTTTGTTTCAACATCTTCCTTGTGGGTTGATGATCTGGTGAAAGGCCTCCTGATTCTGGTCTCAGTTGCTGCAGTAGGTGAAGGAAAATGCAATTTTATCCCCTTTTTGGTTGTAGTTTTGGTTGATGAAGGAACTTCCTCTAGTTCAGGTGTAGGTTGAGGTGAAATTTCTCTATGTGGGGAGCGATGGGCTTCCCTATCTTCTTCTTCAACTTCCTTAGGAACTTATTTTTCTTGGGAAATGTGTTTTCCCTTTCTCTTTGTTATTGTTTCCACTTGGTCAACACTACTAGCTGGAAAAGGGCTCCGCACCCTGGATTGAGGCGTGGAGGCTACATCTAGGTGCATATTAGTAGAGACAATGAAATTTTCCCAAGTGAGGTTTATTTTCTTCAATTATTCCATTCCACGCATCCTAATCAACCCTGAGTGGAAAACACTGGTGTCCATAGTCTTGGACTTGGCTTGGACCCTATCAACCATTTTTTCCATACTTCTAAACAGATAGAATGGGATGTTCATAAAATCCTTGCGTGTGAAGTGTAGAAAAAGCCTAATGTGATACTGTTATATCATGTTGAATCTTCCCTCACATGTAAAATACCTTTGGATGAATTTCAACATTTTTTTAAAACCCTCAACCAAGTGGCTCCTAGACACTCCCTTGGACAAATTATCTTTCTAACGATCTAGCTTGAAGAAATCTTTAGAAAAGGTTGCATTGAGAGTCATATATTTGAACCACCTTTCACCAGTGTTGGGTATCTCAGTGGTCACTTCAATGGTGGCATTAGATACTTGCAACTCAAGGGTTCCTACCTTGGTCTTAGTGCCATCAAAGTTTAAAGCAAATTCCATGGCTACTTCACGGTGTCCCCTCTGCATAGTTTGACAGAAAGTTAGGAAACCAACCCTTTGGAATACCTCCCTGATCAAAGACTCAACATAAAATAGGTGCATGTTAGAAGGCTCAGTCCTGACTACAATCCCACCCTTGTGAGATTTATTCTGTTGAGGTGTATCCATTGATAGAAGAAGGAGATCAAACACTGTAATGTTATGATAGGTATAGGAAATCAAACAAAGACAAAAGTCTTTAATTTTTTTGAAAGGTGTTCCTTATTTGGTCTTTCAGGGATTTCCTCCAATTTACTTCTAAACTAATAAGAGAATGGTTTGATCAATTTAAAAGGGGGGGGGTGTAATATCCTCTGAGAAATGATATGCATGGAGGTTTCATTGTTCACGTTTTAGGCTGACATCAAGCCACCATACAGGGTCATCATCATTCTAAAGGTAAAGCTCCTAAACTCTTAACTGCAAATAGACTTTGAGATGAAACTATAGGATGAAACTGTGAAGGGAAAGAGAAAATTCTAGAGATGTGAGCATAAATGATGACATTGCGTTGGCACAAAATTTGTAGTGCTCGAACAGGGAATCTGTAGCGTAGTTTTGGAGTGGTTGTTGTAGCATAGTATGGATAGAAAGAGCCAAGGGATAAATAGGCACAGTAAATATGATAGAAAATGATTCAATTTCAGTGGAGGAAGTTGAGATTATGCAGATGGATAATAAATATGTGGTAATAGAGGTAAAGGGGATGGTAGGTGGAAGAAACCACAGTTTGCAGCGCCAGGTGCTATGAAAAGATAAAACAGAACCTTAAGTGATCTTCAACAAGGCTTGGATGGCTTAAAAAGTACCTGGACAACAAAGTTTGATTATTGATGATCCTCTAAAAGAATGAAGTTGTTTTCAACCACCATAGTCTCCAATTCACCTCGGTCAGTTGGTCTATAGCATAATCTGCAGCGCTGTCTGGACTAGTAGTTTCTGCAGCATTGAGCTAGGAGCACGATTTCAAATTTTGATAAACAGTTAGAAATCATTAATGACCAAATCACGATTATTCCTTTTGAAGACAAGGATGTTGAAAACAATGAAAATTCATGACATTAGTTTCATAATATCAAATGATGGTAAAGAGGGAGAGTGTACAAAATATGCGCTACGAAAATAACTAGTGAGTTGGCAGCGCACTTGAAAATATTTTATTTGACTCCCTAATGGGTAAAGGGATAGAGTGGAGAGGTTCAAGCATATGAATGGATGGAGTGACCTATCAGGCTTGTGGTGTCATGGGGATGGTAGTGCTAGTTGTCACATCAAGTAATGAGTCAAGGGTGTAAACCATAAAATGAACCAAGGGTATAAACCATAGGTGTGGGTCAAATATGTGATCCAAGTTACAAACTTTCATTTATTTAAGTTATCCTAAGAAAAACATAAGGAGAATATCAAAAGACAAACCTAAAAATACTAAAGGATGAAAAATTAAAACTCAAGGGGAAATTTGACCCATGAAAACTTCATGTGATAACAGTTTGGATTCCTCATTTTTCAGTTGGATCTGAGAACTACAAGATGGGTCTTGTATCAGAGAGTTGGATCTCTCATATTCAGTTGAAGTTGAAGATATTAAAGGATTGGTTTTATTTGTATTCATTCAAGTTAAATAAATAAAAGAAATATATTTTATCTACTTCATACAGTTTGTGTTATGCATGTTCATGAATAGTTAATTGAGTTGAATATATCTTATTTATTTAATTTAGTTAATCTATGAAAGTGTGAAAAGCAGTCAAAAGTTCCAGACATTGATTCACCCCCCCCCCCTCCTCTTAGTGTTAGTGTGTGTTTCAACACAGCTGTCAGAATATGAAGAAGCACAAAATTCAATAGAAAGAGAAGTGTTAAAGACCATCAAAGAAATAGGGAAATTCATCAATGATTTAAATAATCAACTCCATGAAGCCAAAATAATTGAATAATCCATTTTGAAACAACTCAATGATATGGAACAAGACTATGAAAATCTAGAGGTTGAAATTGTCATACCAAAAAGAGAAATTGAAAAAAAAAGAAATCAAGATTTGAAAACAACTCAAAAATATTGAACGATATTATTAAAAACCAAAGATCACCAAATGATAAAACAAGATTAGGATATGATCAAAATTCAACCTCTACTGCACATAAAATAGATAAAAAGTCATTCAGCTATGCAAATGCTCTTAGAAATCCTTCAAAAAGAGAAGATAACAAGATGGAGATGGCACCATTAAAGATTGTTTTTAATAAGAAGAAATCAACACCTCCTTCAAAAGGAGAAGGAAAGACAGTGATCAAAAGGACTTCCCCTAATAGATATCAATATATATTTCTTGGATATTGATATTCATGCAACAAATTTGAACACAGAGTAGTACATTGTAAGGCCTAGAGAAAATACAAACCAAACAATGTCTAAATATATAAGAACAACCAGAATGATGTAAAGAAAATAAATTATAATTCATTCTCTCCTTTACAAGAGTAAATGTTGAATTCCACAAGTCCAACAACTATGGCCATAAATCCATTGAAATTAGATTAACAATGCAATCCTTGAAAACAAGCAACCTTAACAATCAGGATAAGAAGATATGGAAAGAAAAGCATATAGAATAAAAAGTAACATAATGTAAAGTGGCCTTGTATACAAAGAACAAAAAGTGTCAATGGTATATTGATAGTGGATGCTCAAAACATATAACAGGAGATAAAGGAAAATTTTTCACTCTGACAAAGAAGGATAAAGGTAAAGTCACTTTTTGAGATAATGTATTTTCCAAAATACTAAGGAAAGGCACAGTTTCTTTGGGAAACAAGAAAAATAAAGAAGAAAATGTGCTGCTAGTAGAAAATTTAAAACCTAATCTACTCAGTGTAATCCAAACTTGTGATGAGGGACATATACTCGGTTTTAACTGAAAAAAAAATGTGAAATAAGAAAAGAAGGATTAGGAAAATTAGATGCTATTGCACCGAGTACCTCAATCAATGTGTATATCTTAGATATTAAAGAAGAAGAAGAATGTCATATGATTCAAGTATATGGAAGTTGGTTAACAAACATGAGGATGGGACACTTGAGCTTTGATAACCTAATCAAAGATAGTAAAAAGGGAGTTGTAAAAGACTTTCTAAAAGTCATCAAACATTCATATCCTATTTGCAAACATTGTCAATTAGAGAAGTAGACAAGAGTCAGATTCAAGACAAAAGATCATTTTACATAAAAAACCTTAGAGATTGTTCACTCTGACCTTTGTGGGCCCTTTACAACTAAAATAATACAAGGGGAACACTACTTCATGTTAATCATTGATGACTACACGAGGATGACCTGGGTATATTTTCTCAAAGAAAATTTTGATGCATTTGAAAAGTTTAAAGCATTCAAGACTTATGTAGAGAATGAAGCAGATCTCAAAATCAAATGTTTAAGATCAGATAACAGAGGGGAATTTACTTCTGAATAATTCAATAAGTTATGTGAATATCATGGAATCAATAGACAATTCTTATCTCCAAGAACTCCTCAACATATTGGAGTTTTTGAGAGGAAAAACATAATTGTTCAAGAGGCTGCAAGAACTATGTTGAAAGAAGCTAAGTTCCCAGACAAATTGTGGAGAGATTAAATATATGCAACAATCCACATAGTTAATCGAGCACAAATAAGAATTAACCATGAGAAAACACCTTATGAATTATGGTTTGGAAGACCAACATTTGTGAAACATTTCAGAGTCTTTGGAAGTAAGTGGTACGTCAAGAGGGATGAAGATAATCTAGGGAAATTTGACTCTAAATAAGGTGAAGGTATATTTATGGGATATTCACCTAACAAAAAGGCTTACAAGTGATAAATCTAAGACTACACAAAATAGTGGAAAGTGCAAATGTAAAAATAGATGATCTAAAATTGAGAAAAATCAAATCTCAAGATGAATAAAAAATTGATGAATGGATATGAACTAGGGATGATGAATAAGATGGAAAATCACAAGATGAAGAAGATATTGAAGAACTACAAGATAATGAACCACAAACTGATGAAGAGAAGGATGAGGAATAAACATCCTTACCAAAAGGACCATAAAAAAGAGTTCAAAAGAATCACCCTGGAAATCAAATTATAGGGGATAAAGAAGTAGGAGTAGAAACAATAATGAAACTTAGATTTGATTATGAACATGTAATGCTTTTAGTAATAGAACCCAAAAATTTTGCAGAATCTAGAAAGAGTGAACACTGGATAAAAGCAATGAACGAGGAACTTGATCAAATTAAGAAAAATCGTACATGGGAACTTGTGCCTAGACCAAAAGACAAGAATGTGGTAGGAACCAAGTGGATAATAAAAAATAAACTCAATTAAAATGGACATATCATAAAGAACAAAGTCATATTATTATGCAACAGATATTCCCAAGTGGAAGGTATTGAATTTGAAGAGACTTTTTCCCCAGTAGCAAGACTAGAGGCCATCAAAATGTTCCTGGCATTTGCATGCTTCAAAAATTTCAAAATTTATCAAATGGATGTCAAGTCATCATTCCTAAATGGAACATTCGAAGAAGAAGTATATATTGAGCAACTAGAAGGATTCATATTAACAGAAAATCAGGATTGTGTGCAAACTAAATAAGGATTTGTATGGTCTTAAGCAAGCCCCTAGAGGATGGTTCTCAAGACTTGATCAGTATTTGCAAAAATAAGGATATAAGATAGGGACTGCTGACAACAACCTTTATATCAAAATTGAGGATAAAGATATGATTGTTGTGGTGGCATATGTATATGATATCATATTTGGAAGTAATCTTACTATACTAAGAAAAATGTTTGCTATAGAAATGCATAAAGAGTTTGAAATGTCTATGCTAGGAGAACTGATCTTCTTCCTAGGTTTACAAGTCACTCAAATAGATAAAGGAATATTCATTTTTGAAACTAAATATATCAAATAAATGCTAAATAAATTCCAAATGAAAGACATTAAACCCATGTGCACTCCCATGGTCATGGGATGCAAACTAATCCTAGATGATGATTCACCAAGAGTATACCAAACCATGTACAGATCAATGGTTGGTAGCCTATTATACGCAACATGAAAAATACCAGATATCTTGTAGGATGTAGGAGTAATAGGTAGATTTCAATCTACACCTAAAGAAACTCACATGAAGGCAGTAAAAAGGATATTCAAATATATTAAAGGATCCCTCGAGTTTGGTTTATGGTTTCCAAAAACAAAATATTTTACATTCATGACATATACTGATGTAGATTGGTATGGTAGTATAAATGACAAGAAAAGTACTAGTGGAGGTGTTGGATTACTGAGAGGGGGAGTGAATCAATAATATATATTTTTAATTATTTTAACCACAATATGCAAGTGTTATTTATATTTATGATCAATATAGCATTATCATCCAGTAAGTACAGAGTAAATAAAACATGAACAATGAACAATAATACACATACAGAATACACCAGTATTTTTACGTGGAAACCCAATGCGAGAGAAAAAAACAAAATGTTTTTTCTTATATGTATTTAATAATTACATTCATTGGAAGCACCAACTTCCTTTGTTCTCTAGCTACAACTAGAAGGAGGCTCTAGCCCCTTATATTTTCAAGATACAACCTGAGGGAAGCTACAACTCCCCAATTATCTGGCTACAACCAGAAGGAGGCTACAACCCCCTATGTTCTCTGACTATAACCAGAAAGTGGAAATAACCACCTATCCTTGCCCCATATTGCTGACCTGAAATATAAGTAAGATGATGAAATCGTTTTCACACTGTCACTATGAGATATACCATTGTAAACTTGTATCAACATGTACCACTATCATGTAGCAGACATGTACCACTTCCTTGTATTCAACATGTACCTATACTCATCCTGTACCAACAAAAATCCACAAATACATGACCTATTTGTTCTGAAATGTGCATATGTATGTGCACTATATATATATATTGTAGAACGCGTATGTATGTGACCTATATGTACTACATCCTACGTATTCCCTCTTAAAACTAGATTTTTATTTCTCTGAAAACTCTGACCCTCTCCAGCCTCTGTCACATCAACCTGCAACATGTCACTATGTCCAAATTGTAACTATGCCCTATACATATATCATCATACGTATCTTTTAACCAAATACATCTATATCTCTCTATTCATGTGCCATACAAGTTTGTACAATCATGAACAAGTATAGTAACCCTCACATGAACTAGACATCAAACCCTTACTGATAAACAACTTCTAAATACATCAACCACTTCACAAATACAAGTTCTCAACCATGTACCACAAAACCCCTTAACCATATAACAACAAATACAAGATGTACCTCAACCCTAACAAGTGTTGATTATTTGGGTTGGTTGTCATTGATATCAACCCTTGAATAAAGTCTGGTAGTGAATTACGGTAGCACAAAGGTTTGGCTAATGGACCCAAGTTTTTTTGATGTATAATGGTATGAGTTTTAATATATTTGAAGGTAATACTATTCTATATGGATAGTACATGTCATTCCATTTCCGGTGGTATGTGGAACATCACAAAGTAGTCAAAGTGGTTGCAAAGAAGGAACTATTTAAATAATAAAGTGAAGTGATGAGTGTACTATAAGTCAAAGTGGATACAAAATAAATTATTTAAAAAAGTAAATTTAATGGAGAAATTACTAAGTGGACAAGTGATTAGAAGTGGGTTAGCCCTAAAATAAGTAAAGTGGTTTAAGATTGTTAGAAGGTAACCCCTTGATGAAGCTACATAAAAGTATAAATAAGAGGCAAGGGTCTCTCATTTTAATTGCACTTGATCATATTGAATATCTATAAGTGACTAAGGTAACCAAAGGATATCTAAGGAGAACTTCAGGGGGAAGGTGAAGTAAAAAAAGCCGAAATTCAAGGGAGGATAAATTCTTTTGATGATGCTTTCTAAGGTATGTTATTTACAGGTCATTTCACCATTTTCACAATAACGTTTTTTCTAGAATGATTCAGACAGTGAAATCTAGATTACGTTGAGGAAACATATCCAAGTACCTGTGATAAAAAATTCATCTTGTGGGTTGTTGTATTTTGGAGTTACACTACGTGGAAAATAGGGTTTGTGGCTAGTCCTAAAACTAGTCTAAAATAGTTGTTTCGGGTAAAAACCTCATAACTTATTCATAACATATACAAATTCAGTAAGACCAAATGTGTTAGTTAGAGTAAATTCTTTATTATTATGTGTACCATTTTCATATCCATACAACAAGTATTCCATGCGAGGCCCTCTCTACAAGTTCACTCTCTAGAATAAGCCAGAATTCAACAAGGTATGACACTTTTGCTATAACTCTTTTTCTGAGAAGTTCCAAGCAGTGAAAATTGGAGGAATTGCATAAAAGATACTGAAGAACATTGTGTACTATTTTCAGATCTTTATTCATTACAGGTACATAGTTATGTTTATTTCACATTAGGGTTGTTAACTAATCCAAAATTGGTCATGTGAGACTAAAGTAAAGTTTGATGAAAATTATAGTCTCTTGTTGTTAAAGTTAAGGAAGGTTTGCAGGTATGTGATCATATACAATAGGTCTATTACAGAGTTACAAATTATATTTGGATGATGAAATTGATGAGGGATTTTGGTTGAGGTACATGTTGGGTACATGGTTGAGACAAGTAGTTGATGAGTTGGCACATACATGAGGTGTATAGATGATGATGTTGGTACATCTTGATGACTCGTAGTTTATGTGTATTTTATGCATGATTGAAACATATTTGGTGCATGGTTGATGCACTTGTTGATGGTACAGATTGAGGTACAGGTTAGTGCATGGTTGATTCACTTGTTTATGGTACATGTTGATTACAGGTTGTTACAGGTTGTTTGGTGCAGGTTGATTGGTACATATTTATAGCAGTATATCTCATAGTGATAGTGTGACAGTGGTTCCATCATTCTACTTCTACGACAGGGTGGTTGTAGCCACCTTTCGGTTGTATCCGGAGAACATAGGGGGTTGTGGCCTCCTTCTGGTTGTATCCAGAGAATTGGGGAGCTGGAGATTCCCTCAGGTTGTAGCCTGAGAAACTAGGGGGGTTAGATCCTCCTTCTAGATGCAGCTAGAAAACAAAGGAAGTTGGTGCTTCCAATGAATGTAATTCTTAAATACATATAAGAAAAATAATTATGTGTTTTTCTCCTACTTTGGGTTTCCATGTAAAAACATTGGTGTACTGTGTATGTGTATGATTGCTCATTTTTTCATTGTTTATTTACTATGAAACTATTGAATGATAATTCTACATTGATATAACAATTGCATTTTATAGTTAAAAAGGATTAAATTTATCTATTACTAATTCACCCCCCTTCTCAGTAATCCAACAATTGGTATCAGTGCAGGTTCCTTCAAAAATCAGTTTAATCACTGAAAGATAGATCATGGAGAGCAACAACATGTATAAAAACATAATACCACAGTTTGATGGACAAAATTATGCATTATGTAGCAGAAGGATGAAAACATATATACAGGCACAGGGATTTGAAATTTGGAAATGAGTAGTAGATGGATACAAAGAACCAACAGTTCGGCCAAAAAGTGAAAAACAATGAAACTCAGTCCAAATAATTCCAAAGCCACAAATGAACTTCTAAATGGTATGGGTGAATTGGTATATACCAAATTTGTACATTGTAAATCCACTAAAGATATTTGGTACAAACTTCAAAATATTTATGAAGGAGATTCAAAAGTCAAAGAAACAAAACTTCAAACTTGTAGAGGTCAATTCAAACAACTAAAGATGAAGGAAGATGAGAATATTGCATCTTACTTCTTACAATTCAATGAAACAGTGAATGAAATCATAGGATTTAGAGAAGAAATTGAAGAATCTATAATTGTTCAAAAGGTACTAAAATCTCTTCCTATGAGATTTAATCCTAAGATATCAGCACTAGAAGAAAGAGAAGATCTAGACTCAATAAGCATGGATGAACTACATGGAATATTCACAGCATATGAAATGAGAACTGAATAGGAAAATCCAGATATAAAAGAAGCATCTTTCAAAGCATCCAAAAGGTCAAAGCAAAAGGTAAAGAAAAATAAACATAACAACAACAGTGACTTTTCAAAAGATGACGAAGAAGAAGTGGCCAACTTTGTCAGAAGATTGAACAAGGGAACTAACGACAGGTATAAAGGTAAGCTTCCATTGATTTGTTTTAATTGTTATGGTATTGGTCATTTTTAGAACAAATGTCCCCATAAGAAAAATAAGAGGAATTATGAAGATTACTCAAATAGAAAACAAACATATAAAAGAAAAAGAACTAAAAAGAAATATTTCAAGAAAAGCTTATGCACCAAAGAAGACATCTCGTCATCAGATGAAGATGAAGTCAGTGAAAGTGAGACATAAAGAGTTCTATCCATGGAAGTATAAGACTCTGATAAAAAATGACACTGAAGAAGTATATGAAGAGGCAAAAGTTGACTGCCGAGAAGAATTGTTGAGTGCCATAGAAGTTATAAGAAGAGAAAAGAAGAAAAACAAGAAGCTACAAGAATAACTACACAAGAAACAAGACAATTAGGAACTAGAACAAATGATCATGAAGTTGAAGCTTCAAATAGAAGAAGATAGAATAATTGAAGAAGCACTCAAAGAACAACTAAAATAAAGAGACAAGATCATTGGAAATTTATAAGCAGAGATTGTCACATTGAAAAAGGATCTACAAAAGAAAAATATGCAGAAAAACTCAAAAGTTTTGGATGACATTATCAGCAGTCAAAAGCCTCATCATGACAAGTCCAAACTTGGATACAATCAGACAGAAAATGGATCAAGCTCCAAAACAACAGAACAAGAAACATATCCAAAAAGTTATGTAGAAACAATCAAAGAGGATAGGAAGACCTACAAGGAAGATTATAGGGACACTCCTCCACCGAGAAGATTTGGATTTCAGAATCAACGATCGACAGAAACAAATAGGACTCAAGAAAAGGAAGGATTCATAAAAGTAACTATTTTCAAAATATCTTCAACTCTCAGGTATCAAACTATCTTTTTTGGTTTATGTTATGCATGCAATAATTTTGGACATAAAGATGTAAATTGCGGAGCTAATAGGAGGAATATAAACAAATTTGAAAGTCATACATAAAATGGTTATCCAAGAAGGCCTATTGAAACACAAAGAAGAAGCTACAACATGTTTGAATCATTGAGAATTGAAGTGGAATGATACAAGTGCAATAACTTTGGACACATGGCCAAAAATTGTAGAATAACAGGCACTCCTAGAGAACCACAACAGAATTACAATAGTCACAGAAAAGAACCTCAGAAGAGAACATAGATAAGAAAGAAGAATCAGTATAGAAATGAAGAATGCATACTCGATCTACAAGCTAAGCAGAAGAAACATGGTTTTTATGTTGACAGTGGTTGTTCAAAACACATGATAGGTGATAAAGATAGATTTCTTACATTAAGAAAGGAAAGAGATGGATCAGTCTCCTTCAGAAATGATGATTCAGCTAAAATCATTGGAAATGGTACAGTCAGAATTAGAAACAAGAATACCAAGGAAGAAAATGTTCTACTAGTAGAATATATGAAACATAATATTCTAAGTGTAATTCAAATGTGGGACCAAGTTAATAAAATTACTTTCGATTCATAGAAGTGCGAGATAAGAAAAGAAGGTTCAAGAAAATTGATTGCAATAGCTGCAAGAAATTCAAGCAACATATATGTATTAAGTGAAATTGGAAATGAAAATTGTTGTCTAGGAAAGGAAGACGAAAGTTGGCTATGACACAGAAGAATGGTTCACATACACCTTGATAACCTTGTCAAAGTTAGCAAAAAGGAGGCATTTAGAGAAACTCCCCAGATCATGAAACCAACCAACACTTTATGCACACAATGTCAACAAGGAAAGAAAACAAAGACCATATTCAAATCAAAGGAATATTCAATGACAAGACCATTGGAAATTGTGCATACTGATGTAGTTGGACCAAATACAACAAAGGGTTTAAAAGGTGAGAAATACTTTATGGTATTAGTTGATGATTATACATTAATGACTGTAGTTTTATTTCTCGGGAATAAGTTAGAAGATTTTGAAAACTTCAAGGTCTACAAGGAAATGGTTGAAAATGAAATGGATTCAAAAATAAAATGTTTGATATCTGATAATGGATGAGAGTTCACTTCAAAGGAATTTATGGACTACTGCAGTAGACATGTAATAAAAAGGAAATTCTTCATTGCTAGGACACCTCAACATAATGGATTTGTTGAAACAAACAAAAGGACAGTACAAGAAATGGCTTGAACAATGCTAATTGATTCAAAATTGTCAGGCATTTGTTGGACACATGCAGTGCATACAACAATTCACATTCAAAAAAGGGTAATAGTTATGAACAACAATGACAAAACTCCCTACGATCTATGAAAAGGAAGACCAACAAATGTGAAACACTTCAGAGTATTTGGAAGAAAATTCTACATCAAAAGAGAAGATGGAAGAATGGGAAAGTTTGACTCTTGTGTGGAAAAAGGAGTACTTGTTGATTACTAAAGTACAAGGAAAGCATGCAAGTGTTACAATCTGAGGTTGAACAAAGTTGTGGAAAACATCAATGTAACAATTGATGAAATAGGTGGGCAGGAATTAAAGGAAGAAGAAAATGAATCAATGGAACAACTTTACGAAGAAGAAACAAAAGATGAATAAGAAGTAAAAGGGGGAGATGAAGAGGATCAGACAGAAGTAGAAGAACAAGTTTAGAAAGTGCCTCCAAATAAACCTAAAAAATGAGTACAAAATAATCATCTAGAAGATCAGATTATCGGAAACAAAGATGCATGAGTTGAGACTAGAAGAAGAATTTGTTCACCAAAACAAACACACCTAGCACTCTTATCTATGATTGAACCAAGAATTTTTTAAGATGCCAGGAAGGATGAATTTTGGAATAAGGCCATGGATGAAGAATTGGATCAAATAGAGAAGAATGACACTTGGGAATTGGTTCCAAGACCAAAGAATAAGAATTTGATTAGCAAAAAGTGGGTTTTCAAAAATACAAATTGAATGAAGATGGACAGGTTACAAGGAACAAATCTAGATTGGTATGTAAAGGATATGCACAAGTTGAAGGAATCAACTTTGAAGATACATTTTCCCCAATTGCCAGAATGGAAGCAATCTGATTTATTTTAGCTTATGCATGCTCTAAGAATATAAAAGTGTATCAGATGGATGTGAAATAAGGTTTTCTAAATGGGGAACTTGAAGAACAAGTCTACATCGAACAACCAGAAGGATTTCAATTGTCAAAGAACGCAAATTATATGTGTAAATTGAAGAAGACCTTGTATGGTCTAAAACATGATCCTACAACATGGTACTCTAGACTGAATAATATCTACAACATGCAGGGTTCAGAAAAGGAATTGCAGACAACAACCTCTACATCAAGGTAACTCAAGATAGTATTTTATTAATTGAAGTTTATGTTGATGATATTATTTTTGAAATTATTGATGATAGGTTAAACCAGAAATTTGTAGAGTATATGTAGAATGAATTTGAAATGTCATTACTTGGAGAACTATCCTTCTTTCTGGGTCTTCATATATGTCAAATAAGCCAAGGAATTTTTATTTCTCAAATCAAGTATATCATATAAATTCTAAAGAGGTTCGGAATGGAAGATTGCAAACCAGTTACCACTCCTATGAAAACCAGTTGCAAGTTGAGCAAAGCTGATGATTCAAAGTCTACAGACCAGAGGGAATACGGGTCAATGATTGGTATATTACTATATGTGACAACATCCAGACTAGATGTAATGCAGGAAGTTGGACAGGTGGCATGATTTCAAGAAGCACCAAAGAAATCACAAGTATTAGCAATGAAGAGGATTTTCAGATATCTCAAAGGAACATAAGAGTTTGGATTATGGTATCCAAAAGGAAATGATCTATCATTTATTTCCTACACAGATGTAGATTGGGTAGGTTGCATTGATGAGCGACTAAGCACCAATGGAGAATCATTATACTTGGGTGAGTGTTTAGTATCTTTGCTAAGAAAGAAAAAACATCAGTACATCTATCTACAACTGAAGTAGAGTATGTTGCAACAACATGATGTTGTACTCAGGTTCTATGGATGAAAAAAAAAATGACAGATATACAGGTTGAGTATGATGATCCCATTCCAATATATTGTGATAATACAAGTGCCATCAATATCTCAAAGAACCTGGTGATGCACTCCAAGACGAAGCACATTCCAATAAAGTATCACTTTCTATGGGAATAGGTTGCAGAGAAGAACATCGTAGTTGCATATGTGGGAAAAAAATAACAAGTGGTAGACATCTTTACAAAATCGTTTCCAAGGGAAGTCTTTGAGTATCTTCGCTAGAGACTCAGAGAAATTTCTACACCAAAATGAATTATTTTGAATGCTTATCTTATATGTCTTAGATTTACACAAGGAAGCACCATAAAGAGGACAGTTCAGTTTGGGAGATCAGTTTTAGGAAGATTTCAGTCAGGGGAAGTAGCCACGGATGGAAAGATACATTTTGCATTGATGACAAAGGGGCAGAGATTTATCATATGCAAAGGTAAATGCTTGGAGAAAGAGCACAGAGGCATGGCTCCAGGGGGAGTGATGGTCACAGGGGTAGCATGAGTGATATGAATTTAGTATTTCATCAGAGTGTTTCCATCAATTCCAAAGGGCGATATTTATGATTATTTAGGTTGGTTGTCATTGATGTCAACCCTTGAAGAAAGTCTAGTAGCGAATTCTAGTAACACAAAGGTTTGGGTAATGGACCCAAGTCATTTTGATGTATAATGGTATGAGGTTTAATATGTCTGAAGGTAAGACTATTCTAGATGAATAATACATTTCATTCCATTTCTGATGGTATGTTGAATGTCACATAACTCCTCAAAATTAGATAGTTATGGCCATGTGAAGTTGGAGAACCCTCATGAGTCATCTAGAAGCTCCAAAAGGTAAAAGTAGTCAAAGTGGTTGCAAAGAAGAAATTATTTAAATAATAAAGTGAAGTGATGAGTGTACTATAAGTCAAAGTGGATACAAAAGAAATTATTTAAATAATAAAGTGAAGTGATGAGTGTACTATAAGTCAAAGTGGATACAAAAGAAATTATTTAAATAATAAATTTAATGGAGAAATTACTAAGTGGACAAGTGGTTAGAAGTGGTTTAACCCTAAAATAAGGAAAGTGGTCTAAGATGGTTAGAAGGTAACCCCTTGAGGAAACTACATAAAAGTATAAATAAGAGGCAAGGGTCTCTCATTTTAATTACAATTGAGAATATTGAATATATACATGTGACTGAGTTAACCAAAGGATATCTAAGGAGAATTTCAGAGGGAAGATGAACTAAAGAAAATCGTGATGTTTTCTAAGGTATGTTATTTACAGTTCATCTCACCATTTTCGCAATAATTTGTTTTCTAAAATGATTCAAACTGAGAAATATGGATGCCTTTGATGAAACATATCCAAGTAGTTGTGATAAAAATTTCATCTTGTGGGTCATTGTATTTTTGGAGTTACACTCCGTTGAAAATAGGGTTTGTGGTTAGTCCTAAAACTAGTCTAAAACAGGTGTTTCGAGTAAAAGCGTCATAACATTTTCATAATAGATCCAAATTCAGTAAGACTAAATGTATTGGTTAGAGTACAATATTTAGTATTATGTGTACCAATTTCAGATCCATACAACAAATGTTCCATGTGGGGCATTATATACAAGTTCAATCTCTAGAAGAATCCAGAATTCAACAAGGTATGTCATTATTGCTATAAATCCTTTTATGAGAGGTTCTAAGCAGTGAAACCTTGAGGAATTGCATAAAAGACACTGAAGAAAATTGTGTACTATTTTCATATCTTTATTCATTATAGGTACATAGTTATGATTATTTCAAGTTAGGGTTGTTGACTAATCCAAAATTAGTCATGTGAGACTAAAGTAAAGTTTGATGAAAATGATAGTATCTTGTTGTTAAAGTTAATGAAGGTTTGCAGGTATGTGATCATATACACCAGGTCTATTACAAAGTTACAAATCATATTTGGATGATGAAATTGATGAGGTATTTAGGTTGAGGTACATGTTGGGTACATGGTTAGTTGATGAGTTGGCACATACATGAGGTGTATAGTTGATGATGTTGGTAAATATTTTTGAGTCATATTTTATGTGTATTTGGTGCATGGTTGGTACATATTTGGTTCATGGTTGATGCACTCATTGATGGTATAGGTTGAGGTACAGTTTGGTGCATGGTTGATGCACTTGTTTATGGTACAGGTTGAGTATAGGTTCTTTGGTATAGGTTGTTACAGGTTCTTTGGTGCAGGTTGATTAGTACAGGTTTACAGTAGTATATCTTACAGTGATAGTGTTACAGTGGTTCCATCATTCTACTTCTAAGACAGGGCAGTTGGATGGGGAAAGTACATGTGGTTGTTGCCACCTTCTGGTTGTAGTCGAAGAACATAAGGGGTTGTAGCTAGAGAATTGGGGAGTTGGAGCTTCCTTTAGGTTGTTGACTGAGAAACTAGGGGGTTGGAGCCTCCTTTCAGTTGCAGTTGGAAAACAAAGGAAGTTGGTACTTCCAATGGATGTAATTCTTAAAGACATCTAATAAAAAAAAATGGTTTTCTCCCGCTTTGGGTTTCCACGTAAAAACACTGGTGTATTGTGTATGTGTATGATTGCTCATTTGTTCATTGTTTACTTACTCTAAAACTATTAGATGTGTTAGCGTCGGAAGTCACTCCTGGATTGCTTGCAGAAGCAGAGCCCGACACCCATTAGTTTAATGTCACAGTTTGATTAAAGGGTGATTGAATGGGTAGAAACTTGAGGAGATATCACTCTAACTCGGGGACTGTATCTAGTACATAAAGAACAAAGGAGGTTTGGAATCCTAACTTCAGCTAGTGGGTTGATTAAAAGATGACCAGGTGGAAGACTTAGTAAGAGAGGTGAACAAATGGCTTTGGGCGACAGCCTTACAGCAGTTTGCAGAAGAAAGACTCTGAATGCAAGATCCGCTTGGTTCAGGGTCTCAAGAAACTAAAAATGGACTTGACTGGATCCTCAATTCCAAGTCCCTCAGCGCTGGGAAAATCACAAGAACTGATCAGAAATGACGTAACTGTTACAGTGATCCAACCTTCATCATCCTATAACAGCTACAGCTCGACTAGATCCTCCAATTTCGAGTTGTTCTAACAAAATATAACAAAGATGTAAAAGAAACTGGAATTCATAAGGCAAGAAGTCTCCAAAGTTCATACATAACTAGAGTATCAGTGCTTCATTAAATATTTACAACCGGGAGCTCTGCCCAACCATCGATCCTTACAAAATGTGAGAAAACTCCTCTAAATACTTAGAGCAAAAACATAGAATCCAATTCGAGACATCGCATTGAAAACATTATGTCTGCATGCTTACTGTACCTGCAATCTCTGGACAGTCGTGAACTTCAGTCAGATGCAATCGTGCTCCAAAAGGACCTGTGAATGAATTGACAAGCTTACAACCATTTCTGGACTTTCCATTTATGGTGGAAACGATGTCCAACCACCATCAACTACTGCAATAACTGTTTCATTTGGATCGGGAAAGGCCACGGTCGACTCTGTACCTACAGGACATGGGGGGCCTTCTCATTCTTCTGTTTGGATTTGCTCGGAGAATCTATGGTGAGACTAGCGGGTAGACGTGGAGGTCGTCGTGATGAATGGAGGACTTGACGTGAAGTGGTGAATAGACAGTGATCAGGCAGGGGTGACTTGGCATGCTCGGTGTGGATATGGGATGAGGAGAGGCCATGTGGATGGATGTGGTAGAGGGAAAGTGATAGGACAAATGAAAGTGGCAGAATTCATGGGTTTTGAAGTGTACAAGCTAGGTGGAGGAACACAGGGGCTGGGAAAACTATGGTTGGCATGACACGGGGATATGACGTGGTGGCAAGGGATAGGTATGTGATGAGGTTTCGAGGATTTGGGATTCGTGAGTTTGAGATGCACGAACTCCTTGCCTCCGGGATCTCTGATATCTGGATATGCGATGAGCCCCTCCTCCTAGGAGCTAACCCCTATTGGCTAGAGCATGAACCATATGACCATCGCCTCCATGTGACCGTGGTCAAACCCTCCATCAAAGTTTCGTATTTCATGATGACACGATGTCTGTGTCCATAGGACTCGAGATTTTCCGATTGCCGATGCGCCTTCCTTGCTAGCCCTTCAACTAGGCCTTGGTCCAAGCGACCACTATCATATGCCCTCGACCATACTTCCCATCAGGATTTCGCGGTTTGCCATGTCAACAAGCATGCATCCTCTGGACTCGCGATTTCCTGAAACCCGATGGCTCATGGTCGTTGACTTGTCAACGGTCCGTTTCCGATCGCGAAAGCCTGCCACCTGTCCTCCATGATTGATAGTTGTTCCCCATCGATCGGGAAATCGCGTATCGCGATTCTGCGATGCATAAAACTCTCGCTCTCGGGATCTCCGATATCCCGATGGGAACTTCCCTATCGGGACTTTCCTACTGGTGTCGATCTTCCACAACGCGTCCTTTCCTAAACGAACGGTCTGGATCTCTTTCACTGCTTCTCATGTCCATGATCAGGCTCGCTTGTTTAACTCGGTCCCCAAGTAGATTTCTTCTGTGTGCTGCGCTTAGGCATCTATTGTGCAATCCTAAAGACGTGCATACCTTTGTTCCCCGATACCACAATTGTTGCTAACATTAGGCTCCATGGGGGATAGAGTCATCCCTGTGATGCTCTAAGGACTCATTTTGCAGTTTCAGTGCCTTGTTGTTGGGCTATGGAGTTATTATTAGGCCGCAAAAAATACAAACGAAAACGAACTAAGAAACAAAAAGACAATATTTACAAACAAAGGATCCACCGGAGGCTTAGACAAAACATTTCTTCTGGAAATGCCCATTTACTGGGCTACTGAAAACTTCTTCACCTTCCAAATCTCGCAACCTGTATGTGTTATTTGAGAAAGTCTCGGAGATTCTGAAAGGCCCGATCCATAGGGCTTCAAATTTGTTGTGTTTGCCCTTATCTTTTTTAGGAGCATCCCATTTCAACACCAGGTCTCCTATCTGGAACTAGTCCTTCTTGGCCTTCTTATCGAAGACTTGCTTGATCTTTTGCTGATGGTCCCAAATTTGGTCCACTGTCTGCTCCCTAGCCTGTTGGACCTCTACTAGCTGATGAATCCTTCTGATCATGTCATTGGGCTCTTCTTGATAATCCTGAAAGAATTTCACTACAGGAATGGCTAGCTGAGAAGGGAAGATGGCTTTGGCTCCGTAGACTAACTGGAAAGGGGAGAGACCTATAGATCTCTTTGTAGTCACCCAATCATCCCATAGGGAGAATTTCAACTTTGAATTCCAAGCCTTTTTGTTGTCTTCCTACAACCTTTTGATGATCCTTATCAGGCTTTTGTTCGAGGATTCTGCTAGACTGTTGCCCTGTGGATAATATGGGTTGGAGTGAATCAATTTGATTCTGAACTGTTCATAGAACTTGGCTAGTGGTTCAGATCCGAAAGTGACTGCATTATCAGTGACAATCTTATTTGGGCAGCCGAACCTTGTGATGAGGTCCTCTCAGAATCCAATGACTACCTTGTGGGAATCACTCCTGGTGGGGATAGCTTCAATCCACTTGCTGAAGAAATTTGTAGCAGTCAGGATCCACCTGTGTTGGCCACTAGAAGCAGGGTGAATTTCTCCAATGAAATCTAGGCCCCACTGCTGGAAAGGACCTGAAACCACCACCGATTTTAATGGCAGAGACCTGAGCTGTTTCTTTCCTGCAAATTTTTGACATTTGATGCAGGCTCTGACCCTCTTGCAGACATCAGTGAACACGGTAGGCCAGTAGTACCCATCCTTGAGGATTTTGTGGGCTGTGGCTTTCCAAAAATGGTGCCCTCCACACAGGCCACTATGAAATTCAGCCACGATCATCTCGGCCTCTGGTGGACTTATGCATTTTAAAAGCACCCCCAGCGGATCTTTCCAATATAACACTTGATTGATGAAGCAGTATCTGACTACTTTGAGCTTTAGAGCTCTTTCTTTTCTTCTTTGCAGGCCATATGGAGGCCGTAGCTCCTGTAGAAAGTATATGACATCCTTATACCAAGGACATCGAGCCAGTGGGGGCTCCCTTCAATGGTCTACGTCAAGCAGTTGATCCTGCTGAATACCTGAGAATTCATTGATGAAACTTATCCCCAATGCTTGGCAGTTTGCTTCAGCCAACAGCTTAGCTAAACCTTGACCTTTGATCAATTTGGTGGGCCTTATCTCCAGGTCGAATTCCAGGATTTTGGCTATCCATTTACTCCTTCTCCCATCCATATCAGGCTGAATAAGAATGTCTTTAACAGCAGTCGATGGGACATAGGTGTTATAACCCTAAAATGCACCATACAGGTTTACCTGGCATCAGGCCAACTCATGCCTCTTCCTAGCCAAAGCCATGCTGATTATTTCCTCAAAAAACCACTTAAAACAAGCAACCCGCGCCCTAACTGCTCACTGGGCACGGGCATCCGCTTTCTGTCTTCGTACTGCACGCGGGTATCCGCGGGCTAGCCCAAAACAACCCGCGAGTACCTAACAATGCAAAAAATCAGGGAAGTTTCCGCCGAGACACAAGGCTTTTTGTCAGTTAACTGAAACTCTCCGCCATGCACGGCCAAGAGTTCGACTAAAACCCTAGCTCTTCCTAGCCTATAAAAGGAGGGGTAGGGGTACTATTCAAAGGAGGAAAATCATAGCAAAGGAACTCTGCCAAATTGCCAAGCCAGTTTTGTCCCAACCCTTTAGCCTTACCTCAAGCTTTAGGAGAAACTCAAGAAGCAGCAGTTGGAGGACAAAAAAGAAGAGGAAGATCCCAGGATCAGGATCGTGGAACGGTGACCGGCCTCAAAAATCATTGTAAGTTGATTCATTTTGAAGTTAATAAAAAGATACTTTTCCCGTCCCGAATACATGAGTCTTATCTATGTTATTGGATTTGTGTTTTCATCTCTAGCCTTAGAATAGATCAGTAGCATGCATGCATAGTCTTGTCTTAATTGCAGGGAAGCTTTTGGAAGGAGCAGCAGCAGCAAGGAGATAAGGAGCTCAACGGAGGATCTACTTCAACCGTCGGAAAGAGGTTGGTTCATTATTCCCTTGTGTGCATGTGAAAAAAGGGGTTGAGATTTTGGGTAGAAGGTTAAAAGTTCAATCTTAAGGGTCATTTTCTGCGTATAAGTTTATAGCCCTAGCTTATTAGTCCGTAGGGTAGAATACAGGTTTACCTGGCATCAGGCCAACTCATGCCTCTTCCTAGCCAAAGCCATGCTGAGTATTTCCTCAAAAAACCACTTAAAACAAGCAACCCGCGCCCTAACTGCTCACTGGGCGCGGGCATCCGCTTGCTGTCTTCGTA
>ML791335.1:381607-396368 GCA_009831015.1 Picea engelmannii
TCTTCCCTTGTGTGCATGTGAAAAAAGGGGTTTTAGATTCGGGTAGAAGGTTAAAAGTTAAGTCTTGAGGGTCATGATCTGCGTATGAGCTTAGAGCCCTAGCTTATTAGTCCGTAGGGTAGAATACCCAACAACAATAGGTGATGATCTTTGACTGCAGGATGTAGGTTCTAAAAGCTTTGAGAGCTTTTACTAGAGAATAAGCCTGCTTTTCCATATTTTCATACCTGAATTCGACATCCCTCAATGCCCGAATGAAATAAGCAATAAGCTTCTCTAGCCCACTGTCATTTGTCTGTAATAGAACAGCAGCCACTGTGTGAGGTGAGGAAAAGGAGAAAATAAGGAAATCCTTTGAGTAGTTGGGACTGATAAGCACAAGAGCTTCAGTCAGGGCCTTCTTGATTTGTTCAAAGGAATGTCACGATTGAGGGGTCCACCTTACTTCATTCTCTTTCTTTAACATGGTTGTTATAAGCTTTACCTCCTCAGCAAAGTTAGGCACAAACCTTCTCAGAAAATTAATTTTGCCGAGGAAAGATTGGACCTCCCTCCGGAACCTCGGGATTGATAAGGCTTGTATTGCCTCAACTCTGTTGGGGTCAATCCTGACTCCTTCGGCTGATACTATGTGGCCTAGTAACTTTCCCTCATGTAGGGCGAATAGAGATTTCTTGGGGTTTAATGAAATACCAAACTTTCTACATTTCAAGAAAACTTTCCTGAGATGGAGACAGTGTTCTTTATCAGACTTTTAAAATACTGTGATGTCATCCAGATAAACGACCACAAATTTATCCTTTTCCCTAACGAAAGCTATGTCCATGGCACATTGGAAAGTCGCCCCTGCATTCATTAGTCCAAATGGAATCTTGGCATACATGAATGTGCCCCATGGAGTGGTGAATGTTGTATTTTCCCTGTCCTCAGGCAGAACAGAGACCTAATTGTAGCTAGAGAAACCATCAACCATGGACATCCTAGAAGCTCCTGTCACCCTCTGCAGTATATGTTCCATCTTTGGCAAGGGGTAGTTATCCTTTCGTGAGCTCCTGTTCAGGTTTCTGAAGTCTACACAGAGTTGGATTTCTCCATTCTTTTTTCTTACTGGCACCAAGTTAGCCACCCACTATGAATATCTTAGTGGCACAATGATCTGATCTTGAAGCAACTTCCTCACTTCCCTCTCCATGATAGGCAGTAGCATGGGATTGATCTCTCTCAGCTTCTATCTGAATGGCTTTTCCTCCTCCTTTAATGGAATTTTATGCTCGATGACATAAATGTCGTACGTTTTGAGGTCTTCATAGGTCCATGCAAACACATCAGCGAATTCCCTCAAAAGTAAAATGTATTCAAACCTCTGCTCCTCTGTCAGACTTCTTGACAATTTGACAAACTTGAGCTCATTCTTGGTCCCAATGTTGCAATGAATAGTACCAGTGTCATCCTCCGAGATTTCTCCCTTTAATGATACATCATTTCTATCAAAGAGCCTTTCCAAAGGAACCATTCCCCTTGGGATATGATTATCGGGCAGCTGTACAATGTCACGCTCTGCAATCTTATTCAGAAAATTACCCCCATTAATCCTTTCTTCAGAGAGAGAGTCTTGATCGATATGCATCTCTGAAAATTCTTCGACAGTCTCCAAGAACTTCGTGATTTCGAGATCATCCTCAAATACCTTCCAATGTTTGACGTTGTCAGGTATGGAGGGCCTGTATTTTACTTCTACATCATACCTCAGTTTGGGCGGCAAGGGTACCTTGAAAATGATTATTGATGTAGCCAAGGAATCTACCACTGTATTTTCTTCTCTTGGGATGAAAGAAATGTTAAATGATGAGAAGAAACTGTCAATAAGATCCCATACCTCATTCCTGTAACTCTTGAGTCGAGGATGCTTGGCCTGATAAGCGCTTCTGATCTTTGTATACTACCAACTCAGCATCTCCAAACACTGCTAGCTCTTGAATTCCCATTTCCCTTGCAGCTCTTAATCCCAGAATAGGAGCTTCATACTCTGCCACATTGTTGGTTTCTTGGAATTCTAATTTGTATGACAGAGATGTGGTCTCCTGAGCAGGTGACACAAAAACCACTCCAGCTCCAGCACCTTCTCTGGAGGAGGCTCCATCAAAGAACATTTTCCAAACGGGGGTGACGGAGGGAGGAGGTTTAGGGGAAATGGTGGGTTGTTTTCTGAGTTCAAGAGGAGGCTCGGGAGCATGGGTGAGCTGTAGTAAAATGGAGCCTAAATCAATGTCCAAGGAAAAGATGGGATGATTGGTGGGGTTGGCTTCATCACTGATTATGTAGGCTAGTTGGGCTTCCCTATATAGTCCTCTATGCTCTCCTCCGAACACTGGGATAGTAGCATACGTGAGGTCCATTTGCAAGGTTCCCCCCAGTCTTTTTATCCAAGATATTGATAATAGCATACCAAACTTGGGGGGGACATCAGCCACTACAATATCCATGACCACACTCTTCATGGGTAGTTGAAACAAGGTCACAACCAGGTCTTTGATAACTCCAAGACACTGAACTCTCCTAGAGTCAAAGGAATAAAGGTCATGATAGGCTCGGGTAAATTCTAACCCTAACTCCTCCATGACAGTTTTGGGCATGAGGTTGTGAGAGGCCCCTGAATCCATCAAGCAGTTGTGCAACACTTTATCATTTACATTTAGGGATGTGTAGAAAGGGGGGGATGAGTCATCTCTATTTTCTACCATGCGGCCCAGGACAACTGTTGGCTTTTCATATTGGAGGTTTATGGAGTCTGAGGGAAGGCATGAGGCTTCAGACTGTAAAAGTTCAGAGAAGCGCTTTTTGAATTTGTCATGTTTAATCAACTCAGTGAGGGGCACATGGATCCTGATCTTTTGGATCTCATGCTCAAAGTTAAAAGAAGATCTAGGCTTTGGAATTTCTTTTATTTCAGGAACATGATTATGGGAAACGGGAGAGAGTGGTTGGGCATTCTTACTTCTGTGACCATCTGCTACTGCGTTGGTAGGATTTTCTGTTCTAGTGGACTGCTTAGGAATATTAGGTGCTATTGTCCTTTTGTTGCACCTCAGGTTGTATCTGCCTTGACCGTCGCCATCCTTTTCTCCCTTGCTCAACTCATTTAGCTGACTGTCCATGAGAGATTCCTCGTATGCCAATTGAGTGAGATGAGGAAAAGGAGGATTGTCTCCAAATCAATGGATTTCAAGCTCAAGTTCGTCTATTTCCCCTTCTTCTCCCTCAGCCACAAAATTGTTTTGAAAAGGGGCCTAAATTTTCTGGTCTTCTCTGTCTCTTCCTCTCTCTCTTTGCATATTAGGGGGAGTGAAATTATTTGGGCTCCTGAAACCTCCTTTATTTTCGGTGATCTGAGGGCCTTTATATGCTTTCCTCCCTTCCACCTTCATTCTCTCCATATCTGCAGAAAAAGACTTCACCATCTTAGTCAGTTCATCCACTTGAGGGTGGGGCACCGATGGGTCAAAAGTTGAGGCTTCAGACCTTCCCTTTCTTCTGTCTACGTCGGCCTTGTTCCTCAGTCTGTCAGCTGCTAACACATTGGATTCCACCTCTATGGCCGCATATTACATTTGGGCTAAAGTGGTGGCTCTTCTTTCTCTCAACAAGAGGCAGAAATCGGGTCCGAACGCGCTAGCATACGAAATCTTAGCTAAGGCTTCTGAAGGATTTATCTCTGTTGGGATCTTGTTATACATATTATTGAATCTTTTAGAGAAGTCAGGGACAGACTCCCCTTCCACTTTCTTCAGAGACCCAAACTCTGTCATGGAATACATGAAATCTTTTCTATCACCCCATTGCCTTAAGAAAGCATTATCCATGGCTTCAATCCCAGCAATAGATCCTGGAGCCAATCCTCTAAACCATTTTCTCACCTCGCCATCCAAGATCTCGACGAAGACCCTCATCCAGACATCTTCATTTTCAATGTTGAGGTTGTCTGCGTAACTGTAGAAAGCAGCCAGGTGCTCTTCCACAGTTATGTCTCCCTCCCCAATGAACTTGGGCATGTACTTTAAGTAATCTCCAGCAGGGAGAGGATTCATAGGATGGGGTAGGACTAAGGGAGCGTATTTGGCAGTGACTATGGCATCCATTCTATTCAGAGGGGGATTAACACCAACCATAGGGATATTAGGTGGAGGAGAATTTGGAGGAGAAGGAGTTCGCGAAGGGGCTGCTGGGAATGAGTTTCAGAGTGGAGTGGGGAACAAAATGGGATTTAACGAGAAGGCTAACGAGCTCAAGTCAGCAGGTGTTTCTCTCTGCATAGGAGTAGTAAAGATAGGAGTGGGGAGATCTTCTGTGGTCCCGGCCCAATGCCAAGGTACAGTTTCAGGGGAGAGGGAAGTGACAAAGTCTTGTCCCTCTGGTCCCGGACCAGGAGAGGAAAACTCAACAGGAACACTCCCAAAATTTAGGAAATGGGAAACTGCAGAGACAGGCCTGTCAAATAATTGAGGAGGAGAAAAAAGAACTCCAACAGAAGGATATGGTGGATTACCTAGTTTGATGGTGGATGCTTCTTCTTCAGAGGCCTTTCCCCTTCTAAGCACTTCTTCTGGATCTGTTTCGGGTGTAGCTAAAGGCAGTTGTGGGTGAGACCGTGTATGCCTGCCTCTGAAAGCCATAATTAACAGAGCAGGTTCTCCCCAGTGGAGTCACCAGGTGAAAATTAACAATCTTGAAAGGCTCCGATAATCTGATGCACCTTTGGATTCAGAGGCTCAATGTCATTCTACCCAAGGAAAATCTTCAATTCTGTCCCCAACAATGGCGCCAGAAATGTTAGCATCGGAAGTCACTCCTAGATTGCTTGCAGAAGCAGAGCCCGACACCCATCAGTTTAATGTCATGGTTTGATAAAAGGGTGATCGAATGGGTAGAAACTCGAGGAGATATCACTCTAACTCGGGGACTGTATCTAGTACATAAAGAACAAAGGAGGTATGGAATCCTAACTTCAGCCAGTGGGTTGATTAAAAGATGAGAAGGTGGAAGACTTAGTAAGAGAGGTGAACAAACGGCTTTGGGCGACAGGCTTACAACAGTTTGCAGAAGAAAGACTCTGAATGCAAGATCCGCTTGGTTTAGGGTCTCAAGAAACTGAAAAGGGACTTGACTGGATCCTCCAATTCCAAGTCGCTCAGCGCAGGGAAAATCACAAGAACTGAGCAAAAATGACGTAACTGTTACAGTGATCCAACCTTCATCATCCTATAACAGCTACAGCTCGACTGGATCCTCCAATTCCGAGTTGTTCTAACACAGTATAACAAAGATGTAAAAGAAACTGTCATTCATAAGGCAAGAAGTCTCCAAATTTCATACATAACCAGAGTATCAGTGCTTCATTAAAGATTTACAACCAAGAGCTCTACTCAACCATCAATCCTTACAAAATGTGAGAAAACTCCTCTAAATACTTAGAGCAAAAGCATAGAATCCAATTCAATACATCGCATTGAAAACATTACATTTGCATGCTTACTGCACCTGCAATCTCTGGATAGTCGTGAACTTCAGTCAGATGCAATCACGTTCCAAAAGGACCTGTGAATGAATTGACAAGCTTACAGCCATTTATAGACTTTCCATTTATGGTGGAAACGATGTCCAACCACCATCAACTGCTGTAATAATTGTTTCATTTGGATCGGGAAAGGCCACGATCGACTCTGTACCTACAGGACATGGGGGGCCTTCTCATTCTACCGTTTGGATTTGCTCGGAGAATCTATGGCGAGACTAGCGAGTACACGTGGAGGCCGTCGTGATGACTGGAGGACTTGACGTGAAGTGGTGAATAGACGGTGATCAGGCAGGGGTGACTTGGCATGCTCGGTGTGGATATGGGATGAGGAGAGGCCATGTGGATGGATGTGGCAGAGGGAAAGTGATAGAACAAATGTAAGTGGCAGAATTCATGGGTTTTGAAGTGTATGAGCCAGGTGGAGGAACACAGGGGTCGGGAAAACGGTGGTTGGCATGACACGGGGATATGACGTGGTGGCAAGGGATAGGTATGCGATGAGGTTTTGGGGTTTTGGGGATTCGAGATTCACGAGTTTGAGATGCGCGAACTCCTTGCCTCCGGGATCTCCGATATCCCGATATGCGATGAGCCCCTCCTCCTAGGAGCTAACCCCTACCGGCTAGAGAATGAACCATATGACCATCGCCTCTGTGTAACCATGGTCAAAACCTCCATTGGAGTTTCGGCTTTCACGATGACACGATGTCTGTGTCCACGAGACTCGCAATTTTCTGATTGTGGATGCGCCTTCCATGCTAGCCCTTTGACTAGGCCTTGGTCCAAGCGACCACTATCATATTCCCTCGACCATACTTCCCATTAGGATTTCATGGTTTGCGATGTCAACAAGCACGCATCCTCCGGACTCGCAATTTCTCGAAACCCGATGGCTCATGGTCGTTGACCTGTCAACGGTCTGTTTCCTATCACGAAATCCTGCCACCTGTCCTCCATTATTGATAGTTGTTCCCTGTCGATCAGGAAATCACGTATCACGATTCTACGATGCATAAAACTCTTTCTCCCGGGATCTCCGATTTCCCGATGACTTCAAGTTCCCCGATGGGCGCTTCCCTGTCGGGACTTTCCTACTGGTGTCGATCTTCCACCACGCATCCTTTCCTAAATGGACGGTCTAGATCTCTTTCGTTGCTTCTCATGTCCATGATCAGGCTCGCTTGTTTAACTCGGTCCCCAAGTATATTTCTTCTGTGTGATGTGCTTGGGCATCTATCGCGCAATCCTACAGACGTGCATACCTTTGTTCCCCGATACCACAATTGTTGCTAACAAGATGATAATGCTACATTAATATAACACTTTCATTGTGTGGTTAAAAAGGATTAAATTTCTCTATTACTAATTCACCCCCCCCTCTCAGTAATCCAACAATTGGTATCAAAGCAGGTTCCTTCATAAATCAGTTTAAACACTGAAAGGTAGATCATGGAGAGAAACAACATGTATAAAAATGGAATATCACATTTTGATGGACAAAAGTATACATTCTGGAGAAGAAGGATGAAAACATATATACTTACACATGGATTATAAATTTAGAAATGAGTAGTATATGGATACAAACAACCAACAATTCCACCAAAATGTGAAAAATTAATGAAACTCAGTCAAAATAATTCCAAAGACACAAATGCACTTCTGAATGGTCTTGGTGAATCGGTATATACCAAATTTGTACATTGTAAATTTGCTAAAGATATTTGGGTCAAAATTCAAAATATTTATTAAGGAGATTCAAAAGTCAAAGCAACAAAACTTCAAACTTACAGAGGTCAATTTGAACAACTAAAGATGAAGGAAGATGAGAATATTGCATCTTACTTCTTAAGAGTCGATGAAACAATGAATGTAATCATAGGATTGGGAGAAGAAATAGAAGAATCTGTAATTTTTCAAAAGGTACTAAGATCTCTTCCTATGAGATTTGATCCTAAGATATCAACACTATAAGAAAGAGCAGATCTAGACTCAATAAGCATGGATGAACTACATGGAATCTTCACAGCATATTAAATGAGAACTTAATAGGAAAATCCAGATATAAAAGAAGAAACTTTCAAATCATCCAAAAGGTCAAAGCAAAAGGGAAAGAAAAAGGAACATAGCAGCTGTTATTAGACTAATCGGTATGTGCGGACACTAATTGATCTCCCTAGATCCACCTAGATCTAGAACAAAACACACCAGAACATGATGCTTTCCTTAAGTTTTAGATATTGAATTTACTAACTAAAGAGGGATGGGTGACATACCATCTAAACACAATTTCCTCTCTCCCTTGCCATCCTAGCTCTGTTCCAATGCTCATACAATGATGAACCTGCAAAAAGACACAACCAGCCAAAGTGATAGAAATAGCATAAACTCAATATAAACCTATGTATGTGATCAAGGAATCATACAATAAAACACAACAAGATTTATAGGAAAGAATCATATTATTGTATCATATTGAATGTGAAAGAGAGATTACAACCATGGCCTTGATGTTGTAAGGTCCCTTCCAACTGTCCTTCGTTCCCGACACCCTTCTTGCTCCAAGGATTTTGAGACCATGGATCTGATAGCTACTCACAATCTATCTTGACAAAGCAAATCTCAAAGCCACTCCAACCAAGCTGATAATTCCAAACCAACCAAAGCTAACCAAAGCTAACCAAAGCTAACTTTCTCCATGAGAAATCCTCTCCTTTTATAAGTTGAAGAGGATAAGATGAGGAGGTTAGGATGATCCCACTAAATCATGAAAGCGAGTAAGATCCAAACCATTCGGATGCCACCTCACCATGGAAGTTTCTCCTTCTAGAAGATTCGAGAAAACGCTTGTTTTTCCCACGTGTAGGCATTCTCGCACCCTGCCTATAGAGAAACCTGCGAACCTCTCGCAACCCAGCTATGGTGCAACCTGCGAGAATCAGGAATTCTCGCACCTTGCTTATATAGCAACCTGCGAACTTCCTTTTTTTATAAGTTTTTTACACAGGAAAATGCAACTTCTTTTCTCAGGAAAAGTTCTTCTCCCTTCTCTCTTCAGGAACTCAGGCCACTGACCCCTCTGAAGGAAACATATAGGTTTACATCATTAATGGTCATAGGGATGACAAAAATAATGTGTAATAGTAGCAGCACTGACTTCTCAGAAGATGATGAAGAAGAAGTGGCCAACTTTGTCAAAATATTGAACAAGGGAACCAATGACAGATATAAAGTTAAGCTTCCACTGATTTGTTTTAATTGTGACAGTATTGGTCATTTTGATAACAATTGTCCCCATAGGAAAAATAAGAGGAATTATGAAGATTACTCAAATAACAAACAAACATATAAAGGAAAAATAACCAAAAAGAAATATTTCAAGAAAATCATATGCACCAAATAAGACATCTCCTCATCAGATGAAGATGAAGTCAGTGACAGTGGGAAAGAAAGAGTTTTGTTCATGGAAGTAGAAGACCTGATAAAGAAGACACTGAAGAGGAATATGAAGAGGAATAAGTTGACTACTGAGAAGAATTGTTGTGTGCCATAGAAGTTATAAGAAGAGAAAAGAGCAAAAACAAGAAGCTACAAGAGGAACTAGACAAGAAAAATGACAATCAGGAACTAGAACAAATGATCATGAAATTGAAGGTTCAAATAGAAGAAGATAAAAGAATTGAAGAATAACTCAAAGAATAGCTAGAAGAAAGAGACAAGATCAGTGGAAATTTGGAAGCAAACATTGTCACATTGAGAAAGGATCTTCAAAAGAAAAATATGCAAAACAACTCAAAATATTTGGATGAAATTATCAACTGTCAAAATCATCATCATGACAAGTTCGAACTTGGATAAAATCAGACAGAAAATGGATAAATCTCCAAAACCAAAAAACAAGAAACATATCCAAAAAGTTATGCAAAAACAATCAAAGAGGATAGGAAGACCTACAAGGAAGATTAGAGGGACACTCCTGCACCAATAAGATTCATATTTTAGAATCAACGAACAACATAAACAAATAGGCCATAGGAAGAAGAAGAATTCATAAAAGTAAGTCCTTTCAGAAGATCTTCAACTCCCAGGTATCAAACTATATTTTTTGGTTTATTTTATGCAAGCAATAATTTTGGACATAAAGATGTAAATTGCAGAGCTAATAGGAGGAATATAAACAACTTTGAAAGTAATACACAAAATAATTATCCAAGAAGGCCAATTGAAACACAGAGAATAAGCTACAACAGGTTTAAAGCATTGAGCACTGAAGTGGAATGCTACAAGTGCAACAAATTTGGACATGTGGCCAAAAATTTTAGAATGGAAGTCTCTCCTAGAGAACCACAATAGAACTACAATAGTCACAGACAGGAACCTCAGAAGAGAACATGGATAAGAAAGCAGAATCAATATTGCAATGAAGAATGCACACTCTCTCTACAATCTAAGAAGAATAAAAATGGTTGGTATGTTGACAGTGGTTGTTCAAAACATACGACAAGTGATAAATACATGTTTCTTACATTAATAAAGGAAAGAGATGGATCAGTCTCCTTCAGAAATGATGATTAAACTTAAATCATTAGAAAAGGCACAGTCAGAACTAGAAACAAGAATACCAAGAAGAAAATGTTCTACTAGTATAAGATATGAAACACAATCTTCTAAGTGTAAGTCAAATGTGTGACCAAGGTCATAAAATTACTTTCGGTTCATAGAAGTGAGAGATAAGAAAAGAAGGTTCAATAAAATTGATTGCAACAGTTGCAAGAACTTCAAGCAACATATATGTATTAAGTGAAATTGGAAATGAAAAGTGTTGTCTAGGAAAGGAAGATGAAATTTGACTATGGCATAGAAGAATTGGTCACATACACTTTGATAACCTTGTCCAAGTCAACAAAAAGGAAACAATTAGATAAATTCCCCAAATCACGAAACCGGTCAACACTTTATGCAAGCATTGTCAACAAGGAAAGAAAACAAATACCAGGTTCAAATCAAATGAATATTCAATAACAAGACCATTGGAAATTGTGCATATTGATCTAGTTGGACCAACTACAACAATGGTTTTAAAAGTTGAGAAATACTTTATGTTATTATTTGATGATTATACAAGAATGACTGCAGTTTTCTTTCTTAGGAATAAATTGAAATCTTTTGAAAACTTCAAGGTCTACAAGTAAATTGTTGAAAATGAAATGGATTCAAAAATCAAATGTTTGAGATATGATAATGGAGGCGAGTTCACTTCAAAGTAATTTATGAACTACTGTAGCAGGCATGGAATGAAAAGGAAATTCTTTGTTGCTAGGACACCTCAACAGAATTGAGTTGTTGAAATCAAGAACAAGATAATACATGAAATGGCTCAAACAATGCTAATGGATTCAAAATTGATAGACATTTTTTGGACACATGCAGTACATAAAACAGTTCACATTCAAAAAAAATTAATTCTCAAAAACAACAATGACAAAACTCCCTACAAGCTATGGAAAGGAAGACCAACAAATGTGAAGCACTTCATAGTATTTGGAAGAAAATGCTACATCAAAAGAGAAGATAGCAGAATGGGAAAGTTTGACTCTCGTGTGGACAAATAAGTGTTTGACAACACAGGTATTCCAACAGAGGAAAAACACCTTCATTAACCACTCACATAACCAGATCAAACATCAACACACCGATGTTTTCACATGGTAAAACCCCTATGGGGAAACATCCACAGCCCCAGCCAATGCGGCCACTTGGAGCAGATTATTAATGCAAAGAAAAATATTACAGAGAGATTTTTACAAGAGAGTTTATCACAATCAATCATCGGCAAATGACCCTCCATGCTCTTTAAATAGAGATCATGGACCAATCGGGTCTCAAGCCATGGATTAATGGTCATTAACAACGAGGAGAGTATGAACCGTCCGATCACTCTATGTCGGGAACATATCGTGACCATCGGATTTCCTAACTACAAATGCATACTAATGCATACTAAAGAAACACACTAGAAAACACACTTTTAGATAATGAAAAAATAGACCAAGTATATCTTACTAACTCCTAAGTGTCTAAATATCCTAACATCTCCCCTTAAGAACAACTTGGGATAGGATTGAAGGATTTACAATAGAGACACAATAGAATAAGGAAGGAGGCATTAGAGCCTATCCCCCCTTAATGACAATTTCATGAACTCCTAACATAGATCAAAGTTTGGAAAACTTCGCTTCTATAAGAGACTTTGTGAAAATGTCTGCAACTTAATCCTCTGTAGGGAAAAAGGGCACTTCAACAACTTGATCGTGAATGAGCTTTCTGATGAAGTGCATGTGTAGCTCGATGTGTTTAATAAATTAATGTTGAGCTGGGTCTTTGGCAAGCTTGATGGCACTCTGATTGTCACACCAAAAGCTGGTCGGATGTTGGTGATAGAATCCAAACTTTGAGAGGATCCGTCAAAGACATAGGGCTTCCTGACTTGCATTTATCAATGCTCAGTACTCTACTTCTGCTGAAGAAAGTACAATAGCCTATTGTTTCTTGCAGGCCCAAGTGATTGGTCTTGAACCAAGGATGAAAACATAACCTGCAGTAGACTTCCGATCATCAGGGTCGTCGGCCCAATCTGAATCAATGAAACCAACCAATAAAGGAGTCCCCCCTGAACTGTAATGTATCCTAAATTGAACTGTACCATGAACGTAGAGAAGTATCCTTTTAGTTGATTTCCAATGGATTTCATTGGGTGTTTGCATATATCGGGGAACAAGACCAACAACAAAGGAAATATGAGGATGGGTATGAGTCAAGTATAAGAGGCTACCAACTAACTGATGGTACAGGGTGGCATCAACTTCAGGAGAAGTACATGTGGCAGAAATATTGACTCTAGACTAGAAGGGAGAAGGGGTTGGTTTACAATCATCCATGTGAAAGTGACGAAGAATCTCACAAGAATACTTAGACTGGGAAAGAAAAAATCCTTCATTGGTTTGCAAAACTTGGAGGCCAAATAAATAGTGCAAAAAACCTAAGTCTGTCATTTCAAATTTCTTCTTAAGGCTGGTTTTCACATGGTTTAAAAGTTTTGAGTCACTACCAGTAAGGATAAGGTCATCAACATAAAGGACGAGGATTATGAGATGGCTTCCTATTTTCTTGATATAGATAGTAGGGTCTAAATGGCATCTAGAGAATCCAATGGAAATAAGAAAGCTATCCATTTTTTCCTACCAAGCTCAGGGAGCTTGCTTGAGACCATAAAGAGATTTCTTGAGGTGACAAACAAGGCTAGAGTCATTCTGGACATATCCAGGAGGTAGTTCCATGTAGATTTCTTCTTGCAAATCTCTATGAAAGAAGGTGGATTTAACATCCATCTGATGGACCTCCCATTTATGTGAGGCAACAAGGGAAAGAACAAGGAAAATGGAATTCATTTTTTCTACAGGGGCAAAGGTTTCATTATAGTCAATTCCTTCAACTTGGGAAAATACTTTGGCAACTAACCGAGCCTTATGTCTTTCAACACTTTTGTCTGATGCATACTTAGTTCTATAGACCCATTTTCATCTAAAAAAATTTCTTCCTTTTGGAAGAGGTATAATACCCCAAGTATCGTTTGCCATTAAAGAACAATACTCTTCATTCATTGTTGTATCCCAATCTGGATGACCTGAAGCTTCTGCAAATGTCTCTGGATCATGATTTTCTGAAACTTGAGCCAAAAGAGAAGAGGCTCGCTGGAGCTATGAATGTGTTCGACACTAATCTGAAGGATCACCAACAAGATCACCAACTGCTTCTTGTGTTGAACAGACCCATCTAGGAAGCAATGGAGTTGGTGCTGGTTCAGGTTCAAAGGACTCATCTGGAGGAGGGTGAGCAGGCGGAGGTGGATTTTCATCCTCACTGTCATCATCTGAAGACGAAACTATATCATAAGAAGGCACAAATTCCGAAGATGGCTTGTAGGCCTAAGAAGTCACAATCGTCGAATTAGGCTCGCAGGCCAAGAGATTTTCATCAAATTTAACATCACTTCTAATAATAATTTCATTACAATGTGATTTAAGAATTTTGTAACCTTTGACATCTTCAGAATAACCAACAAATATACACTTCTCACTTTTAGGCTGCAATGCTTTCGTTTTCTCATCAGGAATGTGAGCCCATGCTATACTGCCAAATACACAAAAGTGACTTACATCTAGTTTAATTTTAGTCCAAGCTTCTTCTAGTGTTATATTTTGAAGATCCTTTGTGGGAGTGTGATTTACTATGTAATTTGCACAGTTGATGGTTTCTGCCCAATACTTTAGACTTAATCCCTTAGTTTTGATCATATAATTAGCCATTTCTTTTAATGTATTGTTCTTTCTCTCAGCAACACCATTTTGTTGTGGTGTATACGGAATAGTGTGTTGCATTTGGATTCCCTATGTAGTGCAGTAGCCTGTAAAATTATTGTTCACAATTCACCTCCATTATCTGTTCTTAACCTTTGAATTTGATGTCTAGATTGCTTTTCTACAAGGACCTTGTAGGCCAAAAACTTGTCAAAAATTTTACTCTTGAGTTTTAAGAAGTAAACCCAAGTACGTCTGGAAAATTCATCAATGAAAGTTAAGAAATACTTGCACCCAGAAAAAGAAGGAGAAGAAAGAGGACCATACAAATCAACATGAACAAGTTGTAAAGGACCCGAGGCGTGCCAAGTGGCACATTTGTCAAAACTGTCTCAATGATGTTTTCCGAGAACACAACTGGAACAAACACCATCTCTACATGAAACAAGAGGAAGACCAATCACCATCTATTGATTACATAGTTGCTTCAATGAGATATAGTTTAGATGACCAAACCACTCATGCCAAATTTTGCTCAAGTCATCGCTATGAGAAACAAAAACTGATGAAAAAGATGATGACCCAAAGTTGTCAAACTTGTACAACCTGGTAATATCATCAGCAATTCCAATTGCAAGAATATGCTTAGGATCTTTTAGATCCTTGATTACAACTTGGTGAGGTGAAAACTCGACGGTTTTACCTTCAATTGAATGAGTGATTTGATATACTAATATAAGGTTACAAGAAATACTTGGAACAGATAGTACATCATTGAAATGACCATTATCTACTTGAATTGTTCCAGATCCTACAACACTAAGAGATCTAT
>ML791335.1:396418-420528 GCA_009831015.1 Picea engelmannii
TTGTTCCAGATCCTACAACACTAAGAGATCTATCATCACCAACAAATATTTTCTTGGTGTTACATTCATTTAGAGAAGAAAATATGGCTTTATCCTTAGCCATATGATAAGATGCTCCTGAATCAATAAGCCACTCATAAGAAAAATAAGTAGTAGTAGAATTTGAATTGAAGGAGAAACCAGAAGCAGAAAATGCATGTCTATGAGAAGAAGAAGTAGAATCAATATTGATGGTGTGCTTCTTCATCGTTGCTTCTAAAGATGCCATCTTATTGAAACATTTGGACTCATAATGACCATCTTTATCACAAAAGTTGCAATGTCTATTAGTATCCTTACTTTTATATTTTTCTCCTTTGTCACTAGTAGGATCTAAAGTTGTCTGAGCAGGTTTGGGAACCTTTTGTTGTTTGTTGTTGTAGCGAGGATGTTGCTTCTTGGGATACTTGGGTTTATATTTTTGTTGGGCAAATAAGGCTTTGTTGGAGGGACATGTAGTGTTGATCACTCCAAATTGTACAAGATTATCTTCCTCTCAAATCAAAGAAGAACAAAAGGACTCAAGAGTGGGTTTTTCATAATCTTATTCCCCTAGATCCTCTCTCATGGCATAAAAGGTAGATACAAACACAGAATATGCACTACCTAGCTTAGAAAGAATAAGATAGATGCAACACTCTTCCTCCATCTTTATCTTACATTCTTCACATAAAATCCTAAGTGTTTTAAACCTATATAGATAGTCTCCAAGGAAAGAAAAATCATTTGGACTCAAGGTTAGTATTTGATTTTCTAACTGTTGTGCTTGAATAATATTGAGTTTACCAAACTCAAATTCAATCGTGTCCCAAGCTTCTTTGGGGTCATCAATATATTGAAGGTGGTACCTTAAATCAGAAGAGATGGAAATTTCGATTAGTCCACGTGCTTCGTCATTCCTATTATCCCACTTGGCTTTCTTATCAGCATCTGTGGGTTATTTTTCCTTTCCCAAGGTAATCTGTTACAAGTCTTTACTTCTTAATAAATCTTCCATATGAGATTTCCATTGGAAGTAGTTGTTGCTAGTAAGTAATAAAGTACTTATAGAATCCATATTAAATATGAAGATAATGTGGATTTAAAAACCAAAACTGATGATCTGGATGGAAATAGCTCGAAAAGTTATGCAGTTTTAAAAAAAACGACACTAAAAATGGACTTTCGATGTTAGAGTTATGCCCTTTTAAAAAAAAGGCACAATCGGTAACCAAATGACCACGTGATTGAGTAAGTTGCTTTATGAAGTGACCCACTTTTATAAAGAGAAGTGGGGATCACTTTTACAATGAAGTTACTTTATAATAGAAAAGTTGCATGAAAAATAAATAACTCTAAAATAAAATATTAAAGCTACTTATAGTGTTTCACTTTTATACTTAAGTGAAATACACTTTACAATTTTAGCATGAACTTTTTAAAAAAAGGTAACAAAATAGAGACTTGAACTCAAGACCTCTTACTTAATAAGACAACTTTTAACCAAATGATCTAGCAAAACATATTGTAATGTTCAGAAGGAGGATTGTTGTTGTTGTTTTTGTTGAAGATGGCCTTGGAGAGCGTGCTAAAAAAAACTCTTTTCACACAAGAAAAAAAAAATTCTTCTTGATGACAAAAAGGATTAGAACTCGGTTAGCTTACCTTGAAGATGCACCTTTTCCTATCTATTTCTGATTTTCCAAGATCACACAGGGCACTGGGAAAAGAGAATACACAGATCTAAAAGAGTAGCAAACCAGAAATAAGTAAAACAAAACCGAAATAGAACCAAAATACTACTCTGCAAAAAAATTTAAAAAATGCGTATTCAAGATTTATACCTCTGGATCTGACTGTAATGGTCATATCTTGGGAAAACGAAAACCTTTTCGAGTAAAAGGAAAAGTGTTACTGATTGAAATGAGTGCTTTGGACGTAATGGAATAGTCCTCTCAACCTAGAAATGTATGGAAGTGACATAAAATGGAGATGAGGCAGCTCAGCTTCATGATCTCGATCTACAACAGGAGAGGGTCTTCAAACAGTCTCTGATACCATGTTCAAAAACATAGGTATTCCAAAAGAGGATGAACACCTTCAGTAACCACTCACATAACCAGATCAAATATCAACACATCAATGTTTTCACATGGTAAAATCCCTTCGAGGAAGCATCCACGGCCCCAGCCAACGCAACCACTTGGAGTAGTTTATTAATGTAAAGAAAACAATTACAAAGATATTTTTACAAGAGAGTTTCTCACAATCGATCATCGAAAAATGACCCTCCATGCTCTTTAAATAGATATCATATACCAATCAGGTGTTAAGCCACAGATCAATGGTCGTTAAGATTGAGGAGAGTATGAACCGTCAGATCACTCTATGTTGGGAACATATTGTGACCGTCAGATTTCCTAACTACAAATGCATACTAATGCATACTAAAGAAACACACTAGAAAACACACTTTTACCTAACGACACAATAAAGAAAGTAGATCTTACTAACTCCTAAGTGTCTAAATATCCTAACAAGGAGTACTTTTTGGTTACTCAAGTACAAGGAAATCATACAAGTGTTACAATCTGAGGTTGAACAAAGTTGTGGAAAGAATCAATGTAACAATTGATGAAACAGGTGGAAGAGAATTAAAGGAAGAAGAAAGTGAATCAATGGAAAAACTTTACGAAGAAGAAGTAGAAGATGAAGAATAATTAGAAGGGGAGGATGAAGAGGATTAGACAAAAGTAGAAGAGAAATTTTAGCAATTTCTTCCAAAGACACCTAGCAAATGAGTACAGAAGAATCATCCTTCAGATCAAATTATCAGAAACAAATATGCAAGAATTGAGACTAGAAGAAGAATATGTTCACTAGAAAAAACACACCTAACACTCTTATCTAAGATTGAACCAAGCAATTTTGAAGAGGCCAGCAAGGATGAATTCCAGAATAAGGCCATGGATGAAGAATTGGATGAAATAGAGAAGAATGACACTTGGGAATTGATTCCAAGACCAAAGAATAAGAATGTGATTGGCACAAAGTGGGTTTTCAGAAATACAAATTGAATGAATATGGATAGGTTACAAGGAACAAAGCTAGATTGGTATGTAAAGGATACACACATGTTGAAGGAATCGACTTTGAAGAAATATTTTCCCCAGTTGCTAGAATGGAATCAATCCGATTTATTTTAGCTTATGCATTCTCCAAGAATATTAAAGTGCATCAGATGGACGTGAAATCAACTTTTCTAAACGAGGAACTTGAAGAAGAAGTTTACATTGAACATCCAAAATTATTTCAGTTGTCATAGAACACAAATTATGTGTGTAAATTTAAGAAGGCCTTGTATGGTCTAAAACGAGCTCCTAGAGCATGGTACTCTAGACTGGATAAATATATACATCATGCAGGGTTTAGAAAAGGAAGTGAAGACAACAACATCTACATCAAGGTAACTCAAGATAGTATTTTATTAATTGATTTTTATGTTGATGATGTTAGGACATTTAGACACTTAGGATTTAGTTCAGATCTACTTGGTCTAATGTGTCGTTAGGTAAAAGTGCATTTCCTAGTGTGTTTTTTTAGTATGCATTAGTTTTCATTTGTAGTTAGGAAATATGGCGGTCATGATATGTTACCGACATAGAGTGATCTGACGGTTCATACTCTCCTCGATATTAATGACCATTGATCCATGGATTAACACATGATTGGTCCATGATCTCTATTTAGAGAGCATGGGGGGTCATTGGCCAATGATCGATTGTGAGAAATTATCTTGTAAAATCTCTTTGTAATCTTTTACTTTGCATTAATAAACTGCTCCAAGTGGCCACGTTGGCTAGGGACGGTTTCCCCATAGGGGTTTTACCATGTGAAAACATCAATGTGTTTCTCTTTGATATAGTTATGTGAGTGGTTATTGAAGGTGTTCTTCCTCTGTTGGAATACATCTGTTCTTGAACATGGTATCAAACCCTATTTGAATACCCACTCCTGTTGTAGATCAAGATCATTAAGTCGAGTTGTCTCATCTCCATTTTCTGTCATTTTTGTACATTTTTGGGATGATAGGACTGTTCCATTGTTTCTGGAGCACTCATTTCATTTAGGAACACTTTTTGTTTCTCTCGAAAAGGTTTCTTCTTGCCCAAGATATGACCATTACAGTCAGATCCGAAGGTATAAAGTTTGAATGTGCATTTTTTAATTTTTTGCAGAGAAGTATTTTGATTTTATTTCAGTTTTGTATTTTTTTATTTATGGGTTGCTACTCTTTTATATCTATGTATTCTCTTTTCCCCGTGACCTATGCGATCTCGACAAATCAGAAACAGATAGGAAAAGGTGCATCTTCCGGGTAAGCTAACCGAGATCTAACCCTTGTTGTCATCGAGAAGCAAAATTGTTTTCTTGTGTGAAAAGAGTTTTTTTTAGCACGCTCTCCAATAAAAACAACAACAATCCACCTTCTGAACATTACAATATGTTTTTCTAGACCATTTGGTTAAAATTTACCTTATTAAGTAAGATGTCTTGAATTCAAGTCTCTCTTTTGTTACTTTTTTTGAAAAAGTTAATGCTAAAATTGTAAAGTGTATTTCACTTCAAGTATAAAAGTGAATCACTATAAGTAGTTTTAGTATTTTAATTTAGAGTCATTTATTTTGCATGCATCTTTTCTTTATAAAAGTGAGCCCCACTTCTCTTTATAAAAGTGGGTCACTTCATAAAGCAACTTACACTACCACGTGGTCCTTTGGTTACCATTTATATATTTCTTTAAAAAGGGCATAACTCTCACATCCAAAGTCCGTTTTCAATGACATTTTTTTAAACCACATAAATTTTCGAGCTCTTTCCATTTAGAACATTAGTTTCCATTTTTAAATCTATATTATCATCATATTTAATATGGCTTCTACAAGTAATCTCTTACTTACTAGCACCAACTACTTCCAATGGAAATCTCATATGGAGGATTTATTAAGAAGTAAAGGCTCGTATCGGACTACCTTGGGAAAGAAAACAACACCCACTAATGCTGATAAGAAAGCCAAATGGGATAGTAGGAATGACGAAGCACGTGGATCAGTCACAATGTCCATCTCTCCTTATTTAAGGTTCCACCTTCAATCACCTGATCAACCCAAAGAAGCTTGGGACAATATTGAATCTATGTTTGGTAAACACAATATTATTTGAGCACAATAGTTAGAAAATCAAGTACTGACTTTAAGTCCAAATGTTTTTTCTTGCATTGAAGACTATCTATCTAAGTTTAAAACACTCATACTTTTATGTGAAGAATGTAAGATAAAGATACAAGAAGATCATTACATCTATCTTATACTTTCTAAGCTAGGTAGTGCATATTTTGCGTTTGTATATACCTTTTATGCCATGCAAGAGGCTCTAGGGGAAGCTTATACAAAACCCAGTCTTGATAACTTTTGTGATGCTTTAATTAGAGAACAATATAAGCTTGTATAACTTGGAGTGATCAACACTGCAGGTACCTCCAACAAAGCCTTAGTTATCCATCAGAAAGATAAACCCAAGAATACCAATAAGCAACATCATCGCCATAACAACAAGAAATATAAGGGTCCCAAACCCACTTAGAGAACTTCTGCTCCTAATGGTAACAAAGGAGAAAAATATGAAAGTAATACTAATAGACATTGCAAATTTTTTAATAAATATGGTCATGATGAGTGCAAATGTTTCAAGAAGATGGAAGCTTTAGAAGTAGCGATGAAGAAGCACAACATCAGTATTGATTCTACTTCTTCTTCTTCTTCTCATGGACATGCACTTTTTGCTTTTGGTTTCTCCTTCAATACAACTTCTACTTCTACTTCTACTTCTGATGAGTGTCTTATTGATTCTGGAGCATCTTATCGTATGGCTAATGATAGAGCCATATTTTCCACTCTAAATGAATGTAACACCAAGAAACTATTTGTTGGTGATGATAGATCTCTTAGTGTCGAAGGATCGGGAATAGTTCAAGTAGAAAATGGTCATTTCAATGATGTATTATGTGTTCCAAGTTTTTCTTGTAACCTTCTATCAATATATCAAATAACTCATTCGGGTGAAGGTAAAACTGTAGAGTTTTCACCTCACCAAGTTGTAATCAAGGATCTAAAATATCCTAAGCATGTTCTTGCAACTGGAACTGCTGATGATATTACCAGGTTGTACAAATTTGACAACTTTGGGTCATCATCTTTTTCATCAGTGTTTGTTGCTCATAGTGATGACTTGAGAAAACTATGGCATGAGCAGTTTGGTCATCTAAAACATTTCTCATTGCAACAACTATGTAATCAATAGATGGTGATTGGTCTTCCTCTTGTTTCATGCAGATATGGTGTTTGTGTCGGTTGTGTTCTCGGAATAAATCATCAGAACAATTTTGACAAACGTGCCTCTTGGCACACCTCAGGTCCTTTGCATCTTGTTCATAGTGATTTGTGTGGGCCACTTTCTTCTCCTTATTTTTCTAGGTGCAAGTATTTCTTAACTTTCATTGATGACTTTTCCAGACGTACTTGGGTTTACTTATTAAAAGTGAAGAGAGAACTTTTTGACAAGTTTTTGGCCTACAAGGCCCTTGTAGAAAAGAAATATGGACATCAAATTCAAAGGTTAAGAACAGATAATGGAGGTGAATATGTGAACAATAATTTTACAAGTTACTGCACTACACAGGGAATCCAAATGCAACACATTGTTCCATATACACTACAACAAAATGGTTTTGCTGAGAGAAAGAACCGCACATTCAAAGAAATGGCTAATTGTATGATACAATCTAAGGGATTAAGTCTAAAGTATTGGGTGGAAGTCATCAACTGTGCAAATTACATACTAAATTGCACTCCCACAAAGGCTCTTAAAAATATAACACCGGAATAAGCTTGGACTAAAATTAAACCAGATGTATGTCACTTTCTTGTGTTTCGCAGTATAGCATGGGCTCACATTCCTGATGAGAAAAGGAAAGCATTGTAGCCTAAAAGTGAGAAGTATATATTTTTTGGTTATTCTGAAGATGTCAAAGGTTATAGACTTCTTCAATCACATTGTAATGAAATTATTATTAGAAGATATGTTAAATTTGATGAAAATATCTTTGTTTGTGAGCCTAATTCGACATTTGTGCCTTCTTTGGCCTACGAGCCTAATTCGACGATTGTGCCTTCTTCGGCTTGCGAGCCATCATCGACATTTGTGCCTTCTTTTGATCTGGTTTATTCATCATATGATGAAAATGAGGATGAAAATCCACCTCTATCGGCTCACCCTCCTCTAGATGAGTCCTTTGAACCTGAACCAACACAAGCTCCACCACTTCCTAGATGGGTCCATTCAACACGAGAAGTAGTTGGTGATCTTGTCGGTGATCCTTCATATCAACGTTGGACACTTTCAAAGTTACAACGAGCCTCTTCTCTTTTGTCTCAAGTTTCAAAAACTCATGATCCAGAGACATTTCCAGATTGGGATACAACAATGAATGAAGAGTATCGTTTTTTAATGGAAAAAGATAATTGGGATCTTGTACCTCTTCCAAAAGGAAGAAAACTTGTTAGATGCAAATGGGTCTACAGAACTAAGTATGCATCAGATGGAAGCATTGAAAGATACAAGGATCAGTTAGTTGTCAAAGGATTTTCCCAAGTTGAAGGAATTGACTATAATGAAACCTTTTCCCTTGTAGCCAAAATGAATTCCATCTGCCTTGTTCTTTCCCTTGCTTCCTCACATAAATGGGATGTTCATCAGATGGATGTTAAATCCTCCTTCTTGCACGAAGATTTTCAAGAAGAAATATACATGGAACAACCTCCTGGCTATGTCCAAAATGACTCTAGCCTTGTTTGTCACCTCAAGAAATATCTTTATGGTCTCAAGCAAGTTCCCTGAGCATGGTATGCCAAAATGGACAACTTTTTTATTACCACTAGATTCTCTAGATGCCATTCTGATCCTAATGTCTATACCAAGAAAGTAGGAAGCCATCTCATAATTCTTGTCCTTTATGTTGATGACCTTACCCTTACTAGTAGTGACTCAAAACTTTTAAACCATGTGAAAAAAATCCTTAAGAAGAAATTTGAGATGATAGGCTTAGGTGTTTTGCACTATTTCCTTGGACTCCAAGTTTTTCAAACCAATGAAGGATTTTTTCTTTCCTAGTCTAAGTATGCCCGTGACCTTCTTCATTGCTTTCACATGGATGATTGTAAACCAACCCCTTCTCCCTTCCAGTCTGGAGTCAATCTTACTTCAACCTGTACTTCTCTCGAAGTTGATGCCACCTTGTATCATTAGTTAGTTGGTAGCCTCTTATACTTGACTCATACATGTCCCGATCTTTCCTTTGTTGTTGGTCTTGTTGCCCGGTATATGAAAACACCCCATTAGGAATGATTTTAGGGGTTAAATTTCGCTCATGGGCTAATTTTCCATGTTTTTTCCCAAAAAAAGATTCGCTATTCTAAAAATGATTCGCCTAGATTCTATAGGATAAAATTATTTTACCTTAAAAATCGCCAAAATTGTATAAAAACTATATAAAATCCTTCGAAAATTGAATATTTTTACAAAAATATTGCCAAACATTTATAGTTGGCATATGAAGGATTAGTAAGATTCGCCAATGTTTCTACATTTTAAAATAAATTTCCATCCCTAAAATCATCCCTACACCCCATGAAAGCCATTGGAAAGCAACTAAAAGGACACTTTCCTATGTCCATGGTACAGTTCAGTTCGAGATACATTATAGTTTAAGGGGGACTCCTTTATTGGTTGGTGTCACTAATTCATATTGGGCCGACAACCCTGGTGATAGGAAGCCTACTGCAGGTTATGTTTTTAGCCTTGGTTCAGGACCTATCACTTGGGCCTATAAGAAACAACATGCTATTTCACTTTCTTCAGCAAAAGCAGAGTACCGAGCAGTAGTAAATGCAATTCAGGAAGCCTTGTGGCTTAGACAGATCCTTTCAGAGTTTGGATTCCAGCAGCGGCATCTGACCAGCCTTTGGTGTGAAAATCAGAGTGCCATCAAGCTCACCAAAGACCCAATTCAACATTAGTGTAGAAAACACATTGAGCTACATGCATTTCATCAGAAATCTCATTCAGGATCAAGTTATTGAAGTTCTCTTTTGTCCTACAGAAGATCAAGTTACAGACATTTTCACAAAGTCTCTTACAGAAGAGAAGTTTTCCAAACTTCGATCTATGTTAGGAGTTCAAGAAGTTGTCATTAAGGGGGGATAGGCTCTAATGCCTCCTTCCTTCTTCTATTATGTAACTATAGTAAATCCTTCAATCCTATCCCAAGTTGTTCTTAAGGGGGGATGTTAGGATATTTAGACACTTAGGAGTTAGTTAAGATCTACTTGGTCTAATGTGTCATTAGGTAAAAGTGGGTTTCATAGTTTATTTCTTTAGTATGCATTATTTTTCATTTGTATTTTGGAAATCCGACGATCACAATATGTTACTGACATAGAGTGATCTGATGGTTCATACTCTCCTTGATCTTAATGACCATTGATATGTCGCTTAACACCCAATTGGTCCATCATCTCTATTTAAAGAGCATGGAGGGTAATTTGTCGATGATTGATTTTGAGAAACTCTCTTGTAAAATATCTTTGTAATATTTCTCTTTGCATTAATAAATTGCTCCAAGTGGTCGCATTGGTTGGGGTCCTGGATGTTTCCTCGTAGGGGTTTTACCATGTGAAAACATCGGTGTGTTGATATTTGATCTATTTATATGAGTGGTTACTGAAGGTGTTTGTCCTCTGTTGGAATACTTGTGTTGTTGAACAAATGATATTATTTTTGGAAGTACTAATGACATGTTAAGCCAGAAATATGAAAAGGATATGAAGAATGAATTTAAAATGTCATTACTTGGAGAACTATCCTTCTTTCTGGGTCTTCATATATGCCACAAAAACCAAGGAATTTTTATTTCTCAAAAAAAGTGTATCAAAGAAATGCTAAAAAGGTTCGGAATGGAAGATTGCAAAACAATTACCACTCCTATGCAAACCAGTTGCAAGTTGATCAAAGATGATGATTCAAAATCTGCAGATCAAAGGTAATACATGTCAATGATTGGCATCTTACTATAAGTGACAAAATCCAGACCAGATGTAATGTAGGGATTTGGACAGGTGGCACGATTTCAAGTAGCACCAAAGAAATCGCATGTATTAGCAGTGAAGAGGATTTTCAGATATCTCAAAGGAACAAAAGAGTTTGGATTATGGTATCAAAAAGGAAAGGATCTATCACTTATTTCCTACATAGATGTAGATTGGGAAGGATTCATTGATGATCGACAAAGAAGTAGTGGAGCAACATTCTACTTGGGTGAGTGTTTAGTACCTTGGCTAAGAAATAAACAATCATTAGTATCTCTATCTACAACTGAAGTAGAATATATTGCAGTAGCAGGATGTTGAACTTGAGTTCTATGGATGAAACAAAATTTGATAGATATACAGGTTGAGTATGATGAGCCCATTCCAATCTATTGTGATAATACAAGTGCCATCAATATCTCAAATATCTCGGTGATGCACTCCAAGACAAAGAACATTCCAATAAAGTATCACTTTTTACGGGAATAGCTTGTAGAGAAGAACATCAGAGTTGAATATGTGGGCACAAAAGAGCAAGTGGCAGACATCTTTACAAAAACTCTTCCAATGGAATCCTTTGAGTATCTTCTTTAGAGACTCGGAGTAATTTCTACTCCAAAATGAATGATTTTGAATGCTTATATTATATTTCTTAGATTTACACGAGGAAGCACCATACAGAGGACAGTTCAGGTTGGGAGAATAGTTTCAGGAATAGTTCAATCAAGGAAAGTAGCCCTGGATGGAAGGATACCTTTTCCATTGATGACAAAGGGGGAGAGATTTATCAGATGCAAAGGTAAATGCTTTGAGAAAGAGCATAGAGGAATGGTTATGGGGGGAGCGATGGTCACAGGGGCAGCATGAGTGATATGACTTCAGTATTGTAGCAGAGTGTTGCCATCAATTCCAAAGGGGGAGATTGTTGATTATTTGGGTTGGTTTTCATTTATGTCAACCCTTGAAGAAAGTCCAGTAGCACAAAGGTTTGGGTAATGGACCCATGTTTGTTTGATGTATAATGGTATGGGTTTTAATATATTTGAATGTAAGACTATTCTATATGGATAGTACATTTCATGCCATTTCTGGTGTTATGTTAAATGTCACATAACTCCTCATGGCTACAAAGTTATGTCCATGTGAAGTTGTAGAACCCTCATGAGTCATCTAGAAGCCCAAAAAGGTCAAAGTAGTCAAAGTGGTTGCAAAGAAGAAATTATTTAAATAATAAAGTGAAGTGATGAGTGTACTATAAGTCAAAGTGGATACAAAAGAAATTATTTAAATAATAAATTTAATGGAGAAATTACTATGTGGACAAGTGGTTAGAAGTAGGTTAGCCCTAAAATAAGGAAAGTGGTTTAAGATGGTTAGAAGGTAAGTTACCCCTTGAGGAAGCTACATAAAAGTATAAACAATAGGCAAGGGTCTCTCATTTTAATTACACTTGAGCATATTGAATATATACAAGTGACTGTGTTAACCAAAGGATATCTAAGATGAATTTCAGAGGGAAGGTGAAGTAAAGAAGGCTAAAATTCAAGGGAGGATAAATTCTTTTGATGATTCTTTCTAAGGTATGTTATTTACAGGTCATCTCACCATTTTCACAATAATGTTTTTTCTAAATTGTGATAAAAAAATTCTCTTGTGGGTTGTTGTATTTTTGTAGTTACACTCTGTGGAAAATAGGGTTTGTGGCTAGTCCTGAAACTAGTTTAAAACAAGTGTTTTGGGTAAAAATGTCATAACTTCTTCATAACAAATCCAAATTTAGTAAGACCAAATGTATTGGTTAGAGTATAGTATTTAGTATTCTTTGTACCATTTTATGATCCATACAATAAATATTATGTGTGGGGCACACTCTACAAGTTCGTTATCTAGAATAAGCCAGAATTCAACAAGGTATGCCATTTTTTCTATAACTCCTTTTATAAGAGGTTCCAAGTAGTGAAACCTTGGGGAATTGCATAAAAGAAATTGAAGAAAATTTTGTACTATTTTCAGATATTTATTCATTATAGGTACATAGTTATGATTATTTCAAGTTAGGGTTGTTGACTAATCCAAAATTAGTCATGTGAGACTAAAGTAAAGTTTGATGAAAATGCTAGTCTCTTGTTGTGAAACTTAAGGAAGGTTTGCAGGTATGTGATCATATACACCAGGTCTATTACAAAGTTACAAATCATATTTGGATGATGAAATTGATGAGGGTTTTTGGTTGAGGTACATGTTGGGTACATTGTTGAGACAAGTAGTTGATGAGTTGGAACATACATGAGGTGTATAGTTGATGAAGTTGGTACACCTTGATGAGTCATAGTTTATGTGTATTTGATGAATGATTGGTACATATTTGGTGCATGTTTGATGCACTCATTGATTGTATAGATTGAGTTATAGGTTGGTGCATGGTTGATGCACTTGTTTATAGTACAGGTTGTTACAGGTTGTTTGGTGTAGGTTGATTGGTACAAGTTTACAACAATATATCTCACATTGATAGTTTGACAATGGTTCCATCTTTCTATTTCTACGACATGACGGTTGGACGGAGCAAGGACATGTGGTTGTATCCACATTCTGGTTGTATCCGAAGAACATAGGGGGTTATAGCCTCCTTCTAGTTGTAGCCAGAGAATTGGGGAGTTAGAGATTCCCTTAGGTTGTAGCCTGAGAACTAGGGAGCCTCCTTCTAGTTGAATTTGGAAAACAAAGGAAGTTGGTGCTTCCAATGAATTTAATTCTTAAAGACATATAATAAAAAGTGTTCAATGGTTTTCTCCTTCTTTGGGTTTCCACGTAAAAACACTGGTGTACTATGTATGTGTATGATTGTTCATTTGTTCATTCTTTATTTACTCTAAAACTATTGGATGATAATGCTACATTGATATAACACTTACATTTTATGGTTAAAAATGATTAAATTTATATATTACTGATTCACCCCCTTTCCCAATAATCCAACAATAATATGTATCTATTGGATAAATTTCTATCTTCGACACACTAATTCAGTGGGAGTAACACTACTTTAATGGGATTTAACTAACTAGTTCTATTTTAGTCTTTCTAATTTTATACCATCACTATTATGCATGCATTCCTAATTATAGGATGCCATTGCCTATATGAGTGAAGATCACTCATTGATTGATAAGATCATAATATACATTAATTCTCATTCTTCATAAGATCATAATATACATTGATTCTCATTCTTTCTTTTCTTGATAATATTTGTTTGTGTATGTTTTAGCTAGGTCTCCTATGCAGGTTGCCATGAAAAACTGACATGGTATCAGAGTCGATCTACTTCAAGAAACCCAGACAAGCCAAAGAAGAGAGAAAGAGGATTTGATTAAACCTATTTTCCACAATCCTCATGGCCTATCCCTATCAAAAGGTGTGATGATTGGAATCGTCACAACCTATCCCTATCGAAGGGTGTGACGATTCAATTTTTCACAATCGTGGGTGTGTCCTTCATCCAAGGTATGACGATTCAATTTTTCACAATTGTCACATTGTTTCCTTCACTAGGGTGCGACGATTCAACATCATCTCACTTTATCCTTCTCTAGGGTGTGACGATTCAGCAGTCCTTCAGAAAATTGGGTTTCTGCAGTAAAATAGCCATATCTCGAAATTCATGATCTGGGTCGGGCTGAAACTTGGACCGGAGACGTATAACATAGGGATTCTCATGCTCACCAAAAATATCCAAAACCCACATCATATTTTAGGATATATATTTGTTTTACAATATCTATAGTTGTCATAGAACTGTCAATCATATCTCGGAATCCATGATCTGGGTTTTCAAGATCTTTTTAGAATCAATAGTAGGGATGGAGATGATGCAACTTATTTAATGAATTATGGTGATAATAATCACACTGTAAAACTATTTTGAATGGAATTCTAAGGCCACATTCCAACTCAAAAGAAAAGTACTATATAATTTGAAGATGGCAACAAAAACATAACCTACATCAGTGCTTGAGAAGATCAGATGGGAGAACCGTAAGGATGAGTCCACTGGAATACTTCTTGAGTTAATATCCACTGATCTATGGTTTTATGTTTTCGCATGCAAGACTCCAAATGAGATATGGACCACCTTGGAAGGACTCTTTGGAAAGAAGGATGAGATGCGAGGTCATATGCTTAAGCTAGAGTTGAATACCTTAGACCCTAAAAGTTTTGATAATATACAAGATTTCTTTACTAAATTTAAATCTTTGATTTTGAGCTTGGGTGAATGTGGTATTGACAAGTCTACACAAGAGAAACAACTTATTCTAAAAATCTTGGCCAAGTTAGTACCAGAATACGTTGTATATGTCTCCAAATTCCATTCTGGTAGATGTCTTTTTGGAAAAAATTGGAAAATGCCTACGATGGATCAATTCATTGAGTCTCTCACACAAGAGAAGATAAAACTCATACAGATGTGCCTCATCAAGGATCCCAAAGAACATGCACTCACCATGCATGATGGAAAAGGATCATCCAAACAGAATGAGAAGGAGAAACAGAACGAGAAGGAGGGATATTCCAAACCCTTTAATGATTATTCAAGTTCCAAAGACTCTTCAGATTTTAGGAAGAAGAAGAAGGGAAAGCAATGAACTTACTGCAATAAACCGAATCATGAAGAATCCACATGAATGAAGAAAAATATCGATCTTATGTCATAGGAACTTCAACATAACAACCTTGGAAACTCCATTCCACAGGGAGTCAAGAAGAAAAAGGAAGAAGATCATTCTCCTAAGAAAGGTAATCATCATGCCTTGGTTGCAATTAATTCCTCATCTGATTCATGGATTATATATTCTGGTGCACCCTATCATATGGCAGCGAAAGAGGAATTTTTATCTTCCATGATTCCATGCTCAATACCCCTATTCTCATGAGGGATGATACTCCAGTAGGAGTAGTAGGAGAAGGGAGAGTGGAACGCTACAATGGAAGTTTTGAGGATGTTTTACATGGTCCAAATATTTCTATGAATCCGCTCTCAGTTTTGTTTGAAAACATAGGTATTCCAACAGAGGACAAACACCTTTAGTAACCACTCACATTACTAGATCAAATATCAACACACCAATTTTTTCACGTGGTAAAACCCCTACGGGGAAACATCCACAGCCCCAGCCAACGAGGCCACTTGGAGTAGTTTATTAATGCAAAAGAAAAAGATTACAGAGAGATTTTACAAGAGATTTTTTCACAATCGATCATCAACAAATGACCCTCCATGCTCTTTAAATATATATCATGGACCAATCGGGTGTTAAGCCATGAATCAATGGTCATTAAGATTGAGGAGAGTCTGAACCATCGGATCACTCTATGTCGGGAACATATCCTGACCGTCATATTTACTAACTACAAATGCATACTAATGCATACTAAAGAAACACACTAAGAAACACACTTTTACCTAATGACACATTAGACCAAGTAGATCTTAAATAACTCCTAACTGTCTAAATATCCTAACATCCCCCCTTAAGAACAACTTGGGATAGGATCAATGATTTACAATGGTGACACAATAGGAGAAGGAAGGAGGCATTAGAGCCTATCCCCCCTTAATGAAAGCTTCCTGAACTCCTAACATAGATCGAAGTTTGGAAAAATTTTCTTCTGTAAGAGACTTTGTGAAAATGTCTGCAACTTGATCTTCTATAGAGAAAAATATCACTTCGATAACTTGATCATGAATGAGTTGTCTGACGAAGTGCATTTGTATCTTGATGTTTTTTCTATGCTGATGTTGAAATGGGTATTTGGAAAGCTTGATGGCACTCTGATTTTCACACCAAAGGCTGGTTAGATGTTGCTACTGGAATCCAAACTTTGAAAGGATCTGTCGAAGCCACAAGGCTTCCTGAATTGCATTTATGATTGATCGACACTCTACTTCTGTTGAAGAAAGTGCAATATCTTGTTGTTTATTACAAGCCCAAGTGACAGGTCCTAAAACAAGGTTGAAAACAAAACCTGTAGTAGACTTCCTATCATCGGGGTCGTCGGCCCAATGTGAATCAGTGAAACCAACCAATAAAGAAGTCCACCATGAATTGTATTAATGTATCTCGAACTGAATTGTACTGCAGACATAGAGAAGTATCCTTTTAGCTATTCTCCAATGACTTTCATGGGGTGTTTCCATATATCAGGAAACAAGACCAATAACAAACAAAATATTAGGACAGGTATGAATCAAGTATAAGAGGCTACTAACTAACTGACGGTATAGGGTGGCATCAACTTCGGGAGAAGTACAGGTTGCAGTAATCTTGACTCTGGACTAGAAGGAAGAAGGGGTTGTTTTACAATCATCCATGTTAAAGCGACAAAGAAGGTCACAAGCATACTTAGACTGGGAAAGAAAAATTCTTGCATTGGTTTGCAAAACTTGGAGACCAAGGAAATAGTGCACAAATCTTAAGTCTATCATTTCAAATTTCTTCTTAAGGATGGTTTTCACATAGTTTAAAATTTTTGAGTCACTACCAGTAAGGATAAGGTCATCAACATAAAGGACAAGGATTATGAGATGGATTCCTACTTTCTTGGTATAGACATTAGGATCAAAATGGCATCTAGAGAATCCAGTGGCAATAAGAAAGTTGTCCATTTTGGCATACCAATCTCTGGGAGCTTGCTTGAGACCATAAAGAGATTTATTAAGGCAACAAACAAGGCTAGAGTCATTATGGACATAGCCATGAGGTTGTTCCATGTAGATTTATTCTTGAAAATATTCATGCAAGAAGGAAAATTTAACATCCATCTTATGGACCTCACATTTATGTGAGATAGCAAGGGAAACAACAAGTCGAATGGAATTCATTTTGGTTACAGAGGCAAAGGTTTCATTATAGTCAATGCCCTCAACTTGGGAAAATCCTTTGGCAACTAACCGAGCCTTGTGTCTTTCAACACCTCCATCTAATGCATACTTAGTTCTATAGACCCATTTCCATATGACAAGTTTTCTTCCTTTTGGAAGAGGTACCAAATCCCAAGTATTGCTTGCCATTAAAAAAAAATACTCTTCATTCGTTGTTGTATCCCAATCTAGATGACCTAAAGCTTCTGCAAATGTCTTGGGATCATGAGTTTCTAAAACTTGAGACAAAAGAGAAGAGGCTCGCTGGAAATGTGAATGTGTCTGACGTTGATCTAAAGGATCACCGACAAGATCACCATCTTCTTCTCGTGTTGAACGAACCCATCTAGGAAGCAATGGATTTGGTGTTGGTTCAGGTTCAAAATACTCATTTGGAGGAAAGTGAGTAGGAGGAGGTGGATTTTCATCCTCACTATCAAAATTTGAATAAGAAACCAAAACAGAAGAAGGAAAAAACCCCAAAGATGGCTCACAAGCCGAAGAAGGAACAACTGTCGAATTAGGCTCACAGGCCAAGGAAGGCACAAATGTCGAATTAGGCTTGCAGGCCAAGATATTTTCATCAAATTTAACATCTCTTCTAATAATAATTTCATTTCAATGTGTTGGAATAAGTCTATAACCTTTGACATATTTAGAATAACCAACAATTGTACGCTTCTCACTTTTAGGCTGCAATGCTTTCCTTTTCTCATAAGGAATGTGAGCCCATGCTATACTTCCAAATACATGGAAGTGACTTACATCTGGTTTAATTTGAGTCCAAGCTTCTTCCAATGTTATATTTTTAAGAGCCTTTGTGGGAGTGCGATTTACTATGTAATTTTCACAGTCGATGGCTTCTACCCAATACTTTAGACTTAATCCCTTAGATTGGATCATACAATTATCCATTTCTTTTAAAGTGCAATTCTTTCTCTCAGCAACACCATTTTGTTGTGGTGTATATGGAAAAATGTGTTGCATTTGGATTCCTTGTGTAGTGCAGTAACTTGTAAAATTATTGTTCACATATTCACATCCATTATCTGTTCTTAACCTTTGAATTTGATGTCCATATTTCTTTTCTACAAGGGCCTTGTAAGACAAAAACTTGTCAAAAAGTTTTCTCTTAAGTTTTAAGAAGTAAACCCAAGTATGTCTGGAAAAGTCATCAATGAAAGTTAAGAAATACTTGCACCCAGAAAAACAAGGAGAAGATAGTGGACCACACAAATCACTGTGAACAAGCTGCAAAGGACCCGAGGCATGCCAAGAGGCATGTTTGTCAAAACTGTCCCGGTGATGTTTGCCAATAATACAACCGACACAAACACCATCTCTACATGAAACAAGAGGAAGACCAGTCACCATTTGTTGACTACATAGTTGTTGCAATGAGCAATAGTTTAGATGACCAAACCGCTCATGCCAAAGTTTTCTCAAGTCATCACTATGAGCGACAAAAACTGATGAAAAAGATGATGACCCAAAGTTTTCAAACTTGTACAACCTAGTAATATCATTAGCAATTCCAGTTGCAAGAACATTCTTAGGATCTTTTATATTTTGATTACAACTTGGCGAGGTGAAGAATCTATAGTTTTACCTTCACCTGAATGAATGATTTGATATATTTATAGAAGGTTACCAGAAAGACTTGGAACACATAATACATCATTGAAATGACCATTTTCTACTTGAACTATTCCAGATTCTTCAACACTAAGAGATCTATCATCACCAGCAAATATTTTCTTGGTGTTACATTCATTTAGAGTAGAAAATATGTCTCTATCCTTATTCATATGATACAATGCTCCAAAATCAATAAGCCACTCATTAGAAGTAGAAGTAGAAGTTGTATTGAAGGAGAAACCAAAAGTTGAAAGTGCATGTCCATGAGAAGAAGAAGAAGTAGTAGAATCAATACTGATGTTGTGCTTCTTCATCGTTGCTTCCAAAGCTACCATATTCTTGAAACATTTGGACTCATCATGACCATATTTATCACAAAAGTTGCAATGTCTATCAGTCTTCTTACTTTTATATTTTTCTCCTTTATCACTGTTGTTCCTGAATCTGTACTAAGGCTTAGAGTACACTGTCAAGGCATCTGAAGGTATGTAAAAGATATATACGAAGATAAAATCACCTTCTGTATAAGAAACTAATGAAGGTTTCTACGTTCTAGTTGTCTAGCTTCCAACTGTTCCTGGGTATTAAAATCTTGTTCAATGGCCACCCATGAACGTTCCAATTCCTCCTGGGTATTCGCAGTCTTAAGAATCATGTCAAAAAGATTTAAAGCGATGTGTATTTGGTTAGCTAACCCGGGTTGAATATTTGTTTGAATTGCTATGGGGACGTTCATTGAGGAACAGTACAAGTACGGAATTATTTAACAAGAGATTTCAACGTTGTTCAATTCGGTCGAAGTGAAGAGAAACTCTTGCATGAAGAATGAAATAAAAGCACAAACTGAAGGCCCTTTCCTGTAACAGTATTTCTTTTAATAAAAAGACGAATATGACAGAAAAACATTAAGCTGCAGATACGTAAAGTTCCTGTTAATGGAAAAATCACACATATACAGAAGAAAATACTAGCACAGACATAATTGATATAGTATGAATAAATATATGATTCTGTAAATGTAAAGTGGTCTTACACCCGCCGATAGCTGGTGCAGAGGAAAGACAAGAAACAATTACAGAATGATGAAATCCCTTCACTATAGTAGTGGTCGTACTAAGTTATAGTGATACACATCAATTATGTAGAGCAAAATGAAAAGAAACAAATAACATAACAAAACAAACTTGCAACATAGTCGGGACGGGGTCAGGAATCCTCAAATTTTGCTTGTATTCACTTCTTAATGCCAAAACTCAATTTACAATTTAGTACCCAAAAGTCCAGCCTGTGGTTCTTCTTCTGCTGTTCTATTTATACAAATTTTCCTTCTCCTATTCTATTTACAAAAAGTGCCAGGTGCTTCCTTTTCGTGACTCGGTGCATATGATACATCTGTCCATTAAACTGGATGCAAGCTGTGGCGGTTCCGTTTGGCAGCTGTTAGGAGTGAAATTACTCCATCTCTTCTACTCTATTTTCAAGAAGTTCCAAGTGCTTGTTTTTGCATAGACTCAGTGCATATCTTACATTTGTCTACGAATTGGGACACAAACTGTGACGACTCTGCTTGACAAATGGCTTCGGTAAGATAGCACTCTCGAGATAATTGTGGAAGTTTATTTCCCATATATGCATCAACAATATCAAGGGTGCTGAGTTGTGTACTGGGTTGAATTATATGCTCATCAATTCGAGCCATGTCTGCCCTATCCATCTTAGAGATTTTCGTCAAATTTCTCTCATTTTTCTCCTTCATGTCGAGGGAGATCCACTCCATATTCATCTGCCTTAGTGTTTATGTGTCTCCTCCACTCTCCATCCCTATCATCTCACCATTTATGACTTTGAAGGTTTCTTCTAGTGAATTCATCACTTTTTGTGCCTGCTCCTTGCTTAAAGTAATATCATGCTCCCAATTCTTTAACAAAATATTACCCCTAGTCTGTTCAGCAATGGAGAGCCCGGGGGTCTCTGCTAAAAGCCTGTTATTGGTAGCTATTATTGCTTCCTGGAAGACAACCCGAGGAGCTTCTGCGTTTATTTCCTTGATAATCAGATTCTCAGAAATCTGATTCATTAACAAGCAATCTTTTCGAAACTCGCCTATCTTGTTTAGTAAACTCTATTGAGAAGAAGAGACCCTGCTTCGAATGTCGATTAATCGGGATTTAACAATCTCAATGTCAATCACCTTGCTTTGTGCAACCTCTAATTGAGCCTGTAATTGTGTGATCGTATCCCTCTGGTGGCCGGACTGCATCCGACCATCTCGGATTAGTGAATTTGCCTTCTCCAGCTTGGTCTTGAGGACCTCGATTTCTTTCTTATCGGCCAATTGGGCCAGCTCTATAGCTCCACTCGCTTGACTCTGAGCATCTTCCGCAGCCGAAGCTATTCGGGCTTCAAGAATCTTGATTAGCCGATTCTTTGCTTTGAGCTGATTTTTTAATGCCGCGACTGAGAATTGATTTGTCGTCGCGTACGCTCCCAGCATCCCTGCAATCTCTGTGGAAAATTCATCTTTCCTTTTTTTCATCCCATCGGTCATCACTTTGAACCTTTTAACAGTGGACTCTCCCTCTTGATGAAATTCCTGCTTAACTACAGCTTTTCTTTTTCTGTCAAAAAAAAATCATTAGGGGGGAGTTCCTCTGCCCTTATAGGTCTTAGTTCTTCATCAAAAATCCATCCCTCATTAACACCTCCCTGTGTTGACTGCAAGGGTGTGACAGAGGTGATGGGTTGTCCGATCTGCTTCGCCGCCTTCCATGGTGTGGTGAGTGAGTCCTGCTCTTTTGGAGGATCGGGGGTCTTTGTCTCCGTCCCTCTCTCTGGATTTTGAGTTTCGGGCGGGTCGGTGTTTTTTACTTCCACCTCTGGACCATGTTCCTTGGGTGGGTCAGTGTTCTCTTTTTCTGTTTCAGGATCCTCCCCCTATTCGGGATTCTTCTCCTGCTCGTGATTCTTCTCTTGCTCCCCTTCCTGACGCCTTTTGGGATTAGTAGTTTGCCCCTCAGAACTTTCGGCCTCCTTTTCTTTATCCTTGGAAAGTCCCAAACCTCCCAGCACAACGGGGAGGCATCCTTTCCTATTCTCCTGAAATTTTAAAACAGAATCCCTGTCTTCGGGTGCTAGAGATCTGATTCGGAATTATACTTCCGGATAGGATCTGGCCCCTCGGAAAACATCATCCGAGGGTGAGCATTCGTGTTCAAACCTATTTAATCCACAATTTCCCAAATGGGTGCTTACGATCCTCTGTGGATCATGCTTCTTATACTCAATATAGGACAAATTCAAGCCTTCTAAGGTTGCAGCCTCAGCCTTAGCATGTCCAAAATCTAATAAGGAATAGGAATTTAACCGAACAGGGAAAAACGACCATACCTTCTTCGCTGATGCTTTCAGTTCTTTGCTTACGCCGCCGATCACTGTTTGTCGAGTAATCTCGCGACATGCCAGTTTGTCGAGGATAAATTGTGGGAGCACCAGAGGAGGAACGGAAGCTTCGAAAACTCTAAAATAGGAAAATTCTTCCTCTATGTACCAGTTCGCGATATTGCTCAGGTTCGCAATAATGCTATCCGAGATGCGGGGTGGTAAAAGACCAAAAATGGTGACGTGCAGGGGCACCATCACCCAGTTGAAAATCTCATAAATAAACTTATTTTCAATATTTTCCCATAGCTTATCGTGGTACTCATGCACAGTTTTTTCTTCAATTGGAATCCAAGCCCAATTCATTAAAGGGAAAGGCGTCATGGAGCAAATTGCGTCCATGATATAAGCGGACATGAAGAATCTGGATGCCTTCCCAGCTGTTTTTTTCTCCCGGTACTCTGTGACCCTGTCGAACAAACTATCGGAGAGCATCTTCACCCAATTGAATGAGCTACCTTCTGCTACCCGAAAGATGAGAGGTACCCACCGGATGTAAAAATGTGCGGTATCCTCACTACCGAAAAGTCGGCACGCCATCATTGCCACATATATGAACGGTGGCTCCAGCGAAGAAATTGAATACACGCACTTATCATTTACTCTGAATGTTGCGGGGCGCGAAACCCAGTCTTTTATCAAACCACCCATGGTTTTATCATATTCTTTGCACTCCTTCTTTTTGAATTCCTGCAGGAATTCACTGCCATATATATATTCAGAAGTCATTGGCAGCTTATACATAGACTGGATATGCTCTGGTCGGAAAGTTCCGACCGTGTTTTGTCATTCATCTGTGATGGTTCTGGTGGGTAAGTCGACATGATCCAATGCCCATCGGATCATGTCGTAGTATGGGAGAAACCAAGGTCTGGTTGCAACCAGGTGCATCCCCGACTGAACAACTGTCTTTTTTTTAGTGTTCAGGTCGTCCCTTGCAATATCAATGTCATCATCATCTGAGTCCGAGTAGTTTACCAACTCGGATTTCAGAATATCTGAGATAGTCGACCAAGTGTCTACTGAGCCGCCAGTCCGAGGAGAAGTATCTGAGACGTTGTCTGTACCCTGTGTTGCAACCTCGACACTTGCTTTAGCTGCTCTCCTTGGCGCCATAGCTGAAGCTTGCTTTTTTGCTCTTCTGCAGTAGACCTGTGTATACATGCGGAAATGAGTTCCCTCGAAGAAAGGTGAGCTATGTACGCTTATGAGAAATGTTCAAAACAGAACGAAACTTCCGTATTTATTTGAAAATCCTATACCTTTGAAATAAATCTGTCAAATCGCTAATAAAACCAAATTTATTGTATGAATCTGATCTTATTTGTTCGCGGATCTACCCTAAATCTTACATTAATGCCATCAATGTTCGGCGGCTTTCACAAGCAATCGGGTCATGGAGAGAAAGTAAATCCCTCGTGAAGTGTGCCAACCTCGATGCACGGGATGTACCTCGCTTAATTTCATTTTTCTAAAATTTCAAATCTTAACGACTTAAAGATTTCCTCGCCTTTCGCCACCTCGTAAATTTTCCTTTAACGTTTTGACTTTACAACTCATGAGATTGCGAGTTCCGATTTTAGCATTAATTAACAATAATCGTGATGTGGTGGATCCTTAATGACCTGATTAACTTAATCGCCATATCGTGACTCGGGAATTCAAAGACAAACTTTTAGGAGAATGATAAACCGAGTCGCGATATCGCGATGCGGCGATAATTAAGGCTCGAATTAAGAGAAGGAAATATTAGATTAGGCGATTAATTAATCTCGCTATAATTATGTCGCAACTTCGCGAATCGGAGTTTTGGACACCTTAACTTTAAGAAAGAAAATGCCGAGTGATGAAGTGCCGAGAACTAATTTTAACCATGGTTAGTTTTTAACCCT
>ML791335.1:433712-447750 GCA_009831015.1 Picea engelmannii
CCCATGGTTTTATCATATTCTTCGCACTCCTTCTTTTTGAATTCCTGCAGGAATTCACTGCCATATATATATTCAGAAGTCGTTGGCAGCTTATACATAGACTGGATATGCTCTGGTCGGAAAGTTCCGACCGTGTTTCGTCGATCATATGTGATGGTACTGGTGGGTAAGTTGACATGATCCAATGCCCATCGGATCATGTCGTAGTATGGGAGAAACCGAGGTCTGGTTGCAACCAGGTGCATCCCCAACTGAACAACTATCTTATTTTTAGTGTTCAGGTCATCCCTTGCAATATCAATGTCATCATCATCTGAGTCTGGGTAGTTTACCAACTCAGATTTCAGAATATCTGAGATAGTCGACCAGGTGTCTATTGAGCCTCCAGTCCGAGGAGAAGTATCTGAGACGTTGTTTGTACCCTGTGTTGCAACCTCGACACTTGCTTTAGCTGCTCTCCTTGGCGCCATAGCTGAAGCTTGCTTTTTTGCTCTTCTGCAGTAGACCTGTGTATACATGCGAAAATGAGTTCCCTCAAAGAAAGGTGAGCTCTGTACGCTTATGAGAAATGTTCAAAACAGAACGAAACTTTCGTATTTATTTGAAAATCCTATACCTTTGAAATAAATCTGTCAAATCGCTAATAAAACCAAATTTATTGTATGAATCTGATCTTATTTGTTCGTGGATCTACCCTAAATCTTACATTAATGTCATCAATGTTCGACAGCTTTCACAGGCAATCGGGTCATGGAGAGAAAGTAAATCCCTCGTGAAGTGTGCCAACCTCGATGCGCGGGACGTACCTCACTTAATTTCATTTTTCTAAAATTTCAAATCTTAACGACTTAAAGATTTCCTTGCCTTTCGCCACCTCGTAAATTTTCCTTTAACGTTTTGACTTTACAACTCACGAGACTGCGAATTCCAATTTTAGAATTAATTAACAATAATCGTGATGTGGCGGATCCTTAATGACCTGATTAACTTAATCGCCATATCATGACTCGGGAATTCGAAGACAAACTTTTAGGAGAATGATAAACCGAGTCACGATATCGCGGTGCGGTGATAATTAAGGCTCAAATTAAGAGAATGAAATCTTAGATTAGGCGATTAATTAATCTCGCTATAATTATGTCGCAACTTCGTGAATCGGAGTTTTGGACACCTTAACTTTAAGAAAGAAAATGCCGAGTGATGAAGTACCGAGAACTAATTTTAACCATGGTTAGTTTTTAACCCTTAGTGTTTGACCAAGGTTATCAAAAAACCATCGTGTTCTCGGCTATCGGGGCTGCTAGAACAAAAACTCAAGTCTGACGGATGCCGAGGCACGAAAACCCCGACGACGTTTAATCATGGTTAAAGATTTTACCCTAGTTAATGCCCTGGGTGAAATTTAAAACTGAGTTCGCATTTTCGCGACTCGGGACTTGGGAAATCAAGAAATAAAGTGTCCGACTGGAGAGACCGCGAAATAAAACAAAAAAGAGCAAATGTTCTTGCGAATGGTTTTGTTTAAAAAGTGGGAAAATCATTTCTGCTTAGGCGACAAGATTTACAGAGTTTTAAGATTCCGGAAGGGGAAGAAAAGCAACTTTAGATTTCAAATATCAAAATTGAAAATTGCGCAGGGTGAAAAACAAGGGCGGCTCCAACAATCACCATTAGGAGCAGAAGCTCTCTGAGTGGGTTTAGGACCCTTATATTGATTTTTTTTGCGACGAGGATGTTGCTTCTTGGGATTCTTGGGTTTATCTTTCTGATGGACAAATAAGGCTTTGTTGGAGGTACCTGTAGTTGTAATATCCCTCGGCCGAACCCAATTATAAATGTAATGTAAGTGTACTTAAGATGGTGAGTTGTTTTGACATCATTTTGTAATGCACTTTTCATGACATAGTGCACGCATGTACTGCGCAATAAAATGATGTAGTGTGCACATTCCCAGATACCGTTCATAGTAAATAAAGTGCGTGTAGTATGGAGGTCAATGAGCCTTGTGTATATGATATGTGTTATAGGCTGGTGAGCTATTTATTATAAGTTGGGATGCTTATGTTTTGTAATTAGGCCAGAGCACCTAGATGTTAAAGGCCAATGCGCCTATTTTGTATATGTCTTGTGATTAATATAAAATACATTGTTGCATGCAGACCTACCATGATAAAAGAGATGGGGGATTGAACTCCACTAGTTAGGGAAAGGGAGGGCCAAAAGTTAAGGGAAATGTCTAAGCTAGAGCTTAAGCCAAAAAGGAATATTATATTAATATTTCTTAAAACATAAAGTATGGATAGTTATTTTATCCTACGTTCTAAAGTTGGGGACAAGTGGACCAAAGTAGCTTCCAACATGACAAGTGTCAAGTTGGGGAAATGCATACATATCATGGGGACTTATCTCATTTCCACACCTTCACCATCATTCTTATGATCATCTCTCCCATGATTCCTTCCATCATTGAGTCGTCCAGCCAATGATTCCATGACCATTTCACTCACGCAGTCATTTATCCTTCAGACATTCATTTCACAGTATTTGAGCCCATTTCCATAACCATTTCCTGTTGGTGTTCTTGGTTAGCTTGGGAACGGGATTGAAGAAGCGAGTTGTCAGGCCCGTGAGAAATTGAAGAGGTGGGTTGTCAGGCCCGTGAGCAATTCTCTGAGTGACAGAATTGCTAGGAATTTATTTCTTGAAGGTGCTAAACTGCAGCTACAGTTCTCTGAGAATTCCTATATGGCCTGTTGTTGAAGCCCTGGAAGGGAAGTAGGGCAGCCAAGGGACTGTTGAGCAGAGAAGGGGCACACTTCCTTGGGTGGGACATGCATGTGGGGAATGAGAGGTTGTAGGCTGTTAGTTGAGTGAGCACCTGAGATAGAGTCTTTCATGTTGTTTATGAGCCTTTAGCCTGGTTAGGAATCCCTTTACCTGGGTGGAGTTTAGTGCCAGCTTGGGGGTGACTCACTGTTGAGAGTGAAAAATAGTGTAGTCTAAGGCTGGTAGGTTTGTGGATGGTCTGCACGCAGTTGGTGACAATATTTCCAAGATAAGTACCAATTGTGTGATAAATTTGCATGTTGCATTGTTATTTACTTGCTTATGTTACAGGTTATTATATGTGTGATTATAACTGTCTGCATGTTTATGGGTATGTCCCTGTATATGTTGCATGTCTGTGTTTACTGTTATTTCAGTATGAAATCATATATTTACATAATATAATTGTTTGTTTACATTTATATGTAAAGATTATGCAAGAGTGTTGTATGTATATGTTATAATTGCATGAAGTTTGAAGAGAAAAATTATGTGGCATAGCTCAGTTGAATACTGGGTATATTACAACATGTTCCACAGTGAGAGAATGATAGTGTTCCCTTGTGTAGCATGGCCCAGACATGGGTGGTAGGGGACGTTACAAATTGGTATTATAAAATGAAAGAGTGTTCAGGAGTAGCATGGCCTGGCCCTTTGAAGGCTAGGAATGTTACAAAGACAGTTTTAGAGCTAAGTAAAGCATTTGGGGAGTGGCATGCCTCGGCCGGTGTGAGGCCGGGGATGTTACAATATCGTATCAGAGATTCAGTTCCAACACTGAGCCTAGATGGGCCGGAAATGTTCAGTTGAAGAGGATATTCATAGAAGATTAATTTCGAAGTGGCCAAATTTTCAAGTCACAAAGCGTCCATGGAAAATCTTCTCACTGCACGAAAAATGTTTGCATGTAGGTGTGCGCATTAAATTGTGGCGTCGCATGGAAGAGTATTGTGTGTGGATGCGCACGCTAAATTTAGAATTGTGCGGTGAGTGCACACATAGTAATGTGCATGTGGTGTGCACATCATTGCAAAACACAGAGGAGTTTGGTTGGTGTGCGCATAGTATGAGTATAAGTTATCTCGCGACAGTGTAGTCAATGGTGCACGTAGATTATTGTGCGCGGTGGGGCATATTGAACTTCGACATGGTGCAATGCATAGGGACAAATGCATGTGGAATATCAATGCATGATACCAAAACTATGTGCAGTGGATATTGGCGCACAATGCAAAATTAGTGCACACAAGTTATTGGCGCGACGGAGAAGAAATGCATAGTGGATATAGGTGCATGGAAGCACGATTTACCTTGTGGTGTTACTGTGCCTTATAAATATGGATGTACATAATGAATTTTTGTGCATGCAAAGTCTTTTGGAAGGCGATGAGTCTGAGTTTAATAGAAAATTTGCATGGTATTAGAGGAAAAAGAAACACACAACCACATCGAAGAATTATTTAAAATGAATTCAAAGTTGGTTTGAGAAGAAACAAATATAGCCTAAATTGCTAAGCCGATGAATTTTGGGTTTCATATTCCTTCGATTCAGACATATGGAAATGAAATATAAGATTAAAAGAAAAGCATACTATGAAAGAAAACAAAACTCATAACACCACCAGGTAGAATCTTGTAATAAATCTGCTCTGCATTTATATAATCGTATTAATCCCAAAATTACAAATAGGGAATGATAACAGTTATCCTATTGTAAAGGGACCATTTAAGAACAGGTCTATCATCTCTAGAGCCCCTTACCTCTACTACCATCTAACCAAAAACAAATTGTTGAAATGTACTTTTATTCGAGGACTCATTTCAGCTTAGTGATCTCCTCCTTTAAAGTATCTAACCAGATCAGTTGATTCTCTCCAACACTTTCAGTCATTTCAGCGATGGTTTATTTCTTTTGTTGCTTTCTCTGTTTCTTCTTAACAACTAGTTTGTTCATGATCAGCTCCCTCATGGTGGGATTTAGCCTAGCTTCCAATTTCGAGTCTATGGCAGGTTCTGTGTGAAACTAAGCTGCTAGTATATGCATGATTATCCTTTCCTTCTTACTCATAGGAAAATCTACCATGTTGCTAGAAGAACCAGTCTCACTGGATATAGCTTTGTCCATGCACCTCAATTTTGTGGACACCGAAATGATTTTACAGAGATCATAAGGTCAAGAAAATTTGAAGATTACTCCATTTATGGATAAGATGATGCCTCCATACTTGAGAATTAGTATTTATAGAGTCCCAATCATGAATCACAGACCGACTTAAGTACAAATTCGTTGGTTTTTCATGTGCGGTTAATCCATTTCAAATGATTATATTGTGATTTCGTATATGGCGGTGTTCACTTAACGTCATATGGTTGTGAAGTATCGAATGAGTGAAATGGGGTGATCTGACTAGCTATCTCCCATTCCACAAGTGGTGGTTTTGACATATTGAAACACGTGACATCGGGACTTTGGCGAAAGTGGTTCCAAAAAATTGCCTTTCGCCCAAATGTATCTCTGAAGGCATCGCACATCTATGCTCTCAAGAATTGGGTATTATCTAGAATTGTCATGGTGATAACACCAGGAAACCAGAAGAGATAATTTTGATGTATATATTGAACCAAAATGGTTCATATTTTTCATGAATTGTTGAATTAGTTAGCCTGATAAGTTTCGATGGCTGCATGTTTTGCATAATTAACAACAACTAGATCATATCATATCAATGCAGAGTCCATAGGAATGGAAGAGGCACAGGAGAATTACAATCAGGAAGATGAGAGCCAAGGGATGGATGTCCATTTGGGCATTGAAGGAACAAACTCCAATGGACATGGGGAAGAAAGGAATGAAAACATGAATATGGCAGAGACCATTAAATATTTGTAGAAGGATGTCCAAATCCATAAGGCTGATAATGAAAGTCTTATGAGAGCCAAGGAGTAGTAGGATGACTTCAACATGAAGTTATTGGAGGGCTTGAACATAATAGAAAATAAATTGGATAAGGAGAGTGGCTCAAGAAAATATGGAAGTCACAAGCCTTCGGATGAGAAAATAAAATAAAGAAGTGTTAGCAGACACCACCGTCACTCCCCAAGGAATTCCAATAACAGAGCAGGCAACATATCAAGTCCATCCCCTATCAGAAGGCATAAGAGGTCTGGAGTGGATGAGCTGCAAGGAGAAATGAACAAAATCAAACCTCCTACATTTGATGGTGAGCACAAGAAGGATGAAGATGTAGAAACATGGTTGTTGGTCATGAGAAAGTATTTTCAATTGCATAATTATTCTTCTCATGTAGAAGGTAGAATTGTTATCTATCAACTCAAAGGAAAGGCATCCATGTGGTGGGATCATCTTGTGTGGGTGAAACACATTAAAGAGAAAAGTGTTACTTGGAGGGAATTCAAGAATTATTTTGAGAAGAAATACTTGACTAAGAGATATTATGACAAGAAAATGAAAGAGTTATTTGAACTCAAGCTTGGAAGTATGACCATAGATGAATATGAGAGAAGGTTTCTACAACTATTGAAGTATGTCTCTTTCATCAAGGACAAGACAGTGAAAATTCAAAGGTATTTTAGTGGATTTCCATCATTCATCGGTGACAAAATGCAATATGATGAACCCAATACATTGGAAGATACCATAAGGCGAGATAAATGCCTATATAATGAGCAGAAAGTAAGGCCATCTTTCTAAAAGGCTTGGGAAGACAAAAAAAAAATCAGGATGGATCAAAGGAAGAAGGGAGCTAAGCCACCATTCTTCATAAATAATCCATAGGGACAGCAAATTCCTAAAGAACCCAGAATGATTGACACAGGGAGTCAAAGGCCAAGCCATCCACCTATTCAATGTTGGGGTTGTAAAGGAGATCATAGGTTCATAGATTGTCCTCACAGAGGTGAAAAAGGTAGGGATGTTCACAATGTACAGCAATATGAAATAGTGGAGGACATGGGAAGATATGTGCCAAGGATCTATGCAGCCCTGGACAACAAGCAAGCAAAGTATCAGTCCCACATGATTGAAGTGGAAGGTATAATCAACAACCAAACCATTGTTATTTTAATTCATTCAGGAACTAGTCATAGTTATATAGACCCTAAGGTGGTGGAAAGTTTTCATTTTCCAAGAAGCAAGCATGGGAAATATTGGTTGGTGCAGCTGGCTATAGGAGACAAAAGAAAAATTAATGAGATGGTTAAGTCATGCCTCATGGACATGAATGGACTAAACACCAAGGCAGATTTGAACATCTTGCCTTTAGGTTCATATGACTGTCTAATTGGAATGGATTGGTTGGACCAACATCATTCTCTCTTAGACTATCATAACAAATAATTTACTTGCTTGGATGAGGAAGGGAAACTAAGTAAAGTGCAGGGAATTCCCAGAGCAGTAACCATCAGAGAAATTTCAGCATTGCAGCTAAAGAAATGTTACAGAAAAGGGTGTCAAATATTTGCAGCTCATATGAAAGAGACACTTGAAGATAAGGTGCCAAATTTGGAAGATTATGCAGTCCTGGAAGAATTTGAATATGTGTTCAAGGAAGTACCAGGACTAACCCAAAGAGAGACATTGATTTATCTATAAATCTAATGCCTGGTACAACTCTAGTGTCAAAGACTCCTTACAGAATGAGTACACCAGAATTGAAGGAGTTGCAAATGAAGCTTGAAGAACTTCTGAAGAAGGGGTATATACACCCAAATGTGTCACCTTGGGGTACCCCAATATTGTTTGTGAAAAATAAATATGGAATATTAAGTTTGTGCATTGACTTCAGACAGTTGAATAAAGTGATTGTTAAGAACAAGTATTCTCTACCAAGGATTGATGATCTCTTTGATCAATTGAAGGATGCAAAGATATTTTTAAAGATAGATCTCAGATCAGGATACCATCAGGTAAGGATTAAAGAAGAAGATATCAACAAGACCACCTTCAAAACAAGATATGGTCATTATGAGTTCACAATGGTGCCATTTGGGTTGTCAAATGCACCAAATGTTTTCATGTGCTTAATGAATGGTGTTTTTCGAGAATATCTGGACAAGTTTGTCATTGTCTTTTTGGATGACATTATTATATATTATAAGTTAGAAGAAGAGCATGAACATCATTTGAGGATGGTGTTTCAAGTATTAAGGGAGAATCAATTGTATGCCAAATTGAGCAAGTGCTCATTTTATCAGAAACAAATTCATTATTTGGGGCATATCATTTCAAAGGATGGGATAGCAATGGATCCTGAGAAGATAGAAGCCATTAGAGAATGGCCAGTGCAAAAGAATGTGACAAAGGTGAGATCATTCATGGGTATTGCAGGCTACTACAGAAGATTTATTGAAGGATTCTCAAAGATTGCACACCCAATCACTTCCTTGCAAGAAAAGGGTGTGAAGTTTCAGTGGACACTGGATTGCAAAAAGAGTTTCCAACACTTGAAACAATTATTGACAAGTGCTCTAATACTAACGATTGTAAACCCAAATGAAGATTTCATTGTATGCACAGATGCATGTAATGAAGGACTTGGTGGAGTCCTCAGTCAAAATGGGTTTCTTATATGTTATGAATCAAGGAAGTTGAAGGAGCATTAAAGAAACTATGCCTCTCATGATTTGGAGTTGGCATCCATAGTGCATGCCTTGAGGAGATGGAGACACTACCTCATGGGGAAGAGGTTTGATCTAAGAACATACCACAATGGTCTGAAATCTTTATTTGATTAGCCAAATCTAAATTCTAGGCAAAGTAGATGGTTAGAATTTCTAAGCGAATATGACTTTGATATAAAGCATATCAAGGGGAAAGAGAATAAAGTGGTTGATGCACTCAGCAGGAGGGTGCATGAACTACATGCTACAGCCATTAGCATGTATCAGACTGATATTAAAAGAAAAATTTTGGAGGCTGCAAATGAAGATCTGCAATACAGTGAATTGGTAGAAAAGTTGCAACAGGGTAAGATGCCACAAAAGGTGGATAATTATAATTTGGGAATAGATGGAATATTGTTGCACAAGAACTGAATTTTTGTTTCAAATGTGCAGGACATGAAACGTATGATTTTGCATGAAATGCATAATGTTCCTTATGCAGGGCACCCTGGATATCATAAAATCGTGGCAATGATCAAGAGCCATTACATTTGGCTAGGTATGAAGAGAGAGATCGTTGAATACATCACTAGATGTATGGAATGCCACAAATTTAAAGTTCAGCATAGGCACCTAGCAGAGTTGTTGCAACCTTTGCCCATTTCTGAATGGAAGTGGGAAGTGGTGACAATGTATTTTATTACGGGATTGCCCAAAATAGGCAAGCTGCATGATTCGATCATGGTGGTGGTGGACAAGCTTACAAAAGATTCCCATTTTATTCTGCTGAAAAATACTCACAAGGAAATAGATGTTGTTGATATTTTCATGAAGGAAGTGGAAAGATTACACATAATTCCTAAAACAGTTGTGTCCTACAGAGACCCGAAATTCACCTCGAATTTCTGGAAAGGATTGCTCAAAGGATTCAGAATGAATTTGAACTTTAGTACAGCTTATCCTCCTGAGTCTGATGGACAGACAGAAAGGGTGAACAGAGTGATAGAAGACATACTGAGAATGTATGTGATGGACAAACCATCGAAATGGGAGGACTACCTGCACTTGGTAGAATTCGCTTACAACAATGGATATCGGGCATCATTGAAAATGAGCCCATTTGAAGATATTTACGACAGAAAGTGCAATACTCGAGTGAGTTGGGATACTCCAGTTGATATGGAAGTAGTTGGGCCAGTAGATGGAGGACCAAATGATAAAAAATAAGAAGAATTTAAAATTTGCCCAAGATAGGAAGAAAATTTATGTCGATAGGAATAGAATCCACAGAGAGTTCAAAGTGGGTGATCATGTTTTCCTGAAGGTGAAAGCTAACAGGAGTTCCCTGAAGCTGGGAAGCTAAGCCAAGTTGGAAGCTAGATTTTGTGGGTCATTTGAAATCCTAGAGAGGATTGGTCCAGTTGCTTATATGATTACATTGCCTGCATCTATGTCTGTTCATAATGTATTCCATGTATCATTGATAAATAAATATATACCTGATGTTAATCATGTTATTGATTGGAATGTGATTCAGGTGGAGCAAGAAGACGCTTTTCAAGTGCATCTGGTGCACATTTTGGACTGGAAAATCAAGTATCTCCAGAGTTGAGCCATAGGGCTTGTAAAGGTCCAATGGACCTGGTATGGTCTTGAGGACACTACTTGGGAGCATGAGGATGCAATGCGGACAGAATACCCGCATATTGTTGAGGATTTTTGAAAATTTTGTTGTATATGGGTATATGATGCACTGAGGACAGTGCATAAATAAGGGGAGGGGATTGTAATATCCCTCGGTTGAACCCAATTTTAAATGTAATGTAAGTGTACTTAAGATGGTGAGTTGTTTTGACATCATTTTGTAATGCACCTTTCATGGCATAGTGTGTGCATGTACTACGCAGTAAAATGATGTAGTGTGCACATTCCCAGATACAATGCGCAGTAACTAAAGTGAACGCAGTATGCAGGTCAGCGAGTCTTCTGTATATGATATGTGTTATAGGATGGTGAGCCAGTTATTATAAGCTGGGATGCTTATGTTTTGGAATTAGGCCAAAGCACCTAGATGTTAAAGGCCAGTGCGCCTATTTTGTATATGTCTCATGATTAATATAAAATACATCACTACACGCAGATCGACCATGATAAAAGAGATGGGGGACTAAACTCCACCAGTTAGGGAAAGGGAGGGCCAAATGTTAGAGTTAAGGGAGAAGCTAGAGAGCTTAAGCCAAAAAGAAATATTATATTAATATTTCTTAAAACATAAAGTATGTATAATTATTTTATCCTAAGTTCTAAAGTTGGGGACAAGTGGACCAAAGTAGCTTCCAACATGACAAGTGTCAAGTTGGGGACATGCATACATATCGTGGGGACTTATCTCATTTTCACACCTTCACCATCATTCTTACGATCATCTCTCCCATGATTCCTTTCATCATTGAGTCATCCAGTCAATAATTCCATGATCATTTCACTCACACAGTCAGTTATCGTTCAGACATTCATTTCACAGTATTTGAGCCTGTTTCCATAACCATTTCATGTTGGTGTACCTAGTTAGCTTGGGAGTGAGATTGAAGAAGCAGGTTGTCAGGCCCATGGAGAATTGAAGAGGCGGGTTGTTAGGCCTGTGAGCAATTCTCTGAGTGAGAGAATTTATGGGAATTGATTTCCTGAAGGTGCTAATCTGCAGCTACAGTGCTCTGAGACTTCCTGTCTGACCTATTGTTGAAGCCCTGAAAGGGAAGTGGGGCAGCCGAGGGACTATTGAGCAGAGAAGGGACACACTTCCTTGGGTGGGATAGGCATGTGGGGAATGAGAGGTTGTAGGTTGTTAGTCGAGTGAGCATCTGAGACAAAGTCTTTCTTGTTGTCTATGAGCCTTTATCCTAGTTAGGAATCCCTTTACCTGGGTGGATTTTAGTCCCAGCTCAGGGGTGACTGACTGTTGAGAGTGACAAACAGTGTAGTCTAAGGCTAGGACGTTCGTGGATGATCTGGATGTAGTTGGTAACAATCATTCCAAGATAAGTACCAATCGTGTGACAAATTTACATGCTGCATTGTTATTTACATTCTTATGTTACAGTTTATCATATGTGTGATTATAACTGTTTGTATGTTTATGGGTATTTCCCTGTATATGTTGCATGTCTGTGATTACTGTTATTTTAGTATGAAATCATATATTTATAGAATGTAATTGTTTTCTTGCATTTATATGTAATATTCTACAAGAGTTTTGTATATATATGTTATAATTTCATGTAGCTTGAAGAGAAAATTTATGTGGCATAGCTCAGTTGAATACTGGGCATATTACAGCATGTTCTACATTGAAAGAATGAAAGTGTTCCCTCGTGTAGCGTGGCCTGGACATGTTACAAATTGGTATCATAACATGAAAGAGTGTTCAGGAGTAGCATGGTCTGGCCCTTTGAAGGCTGGGAATGTTACAAAGATGATTTCAGAGCTAAGTAAAGTGTCTGAGGAGTGGCATGGCCCGTCCGGTGTGAGGTCGGAGATGTTGCAGCAGTGATGATCACTCCAAGTTTTACTAGCTTGTCTTTCTCTCTAATCAAAGTATCACAAAAGTTATCAAGAGTGGGTTTTTGATAAGTTGTCACTAAAGCCTCTTACATGGCATAAAAGGTAGATACAAACACAAAATATGCACTACCTAGCTTAGAAAGAATAATATAGATGCAACGATATTCGTCTATCTTTATCTTACATTCTTCACATAAAGTTCTAAGTGTTTTAAACTTGGATAGACAGTCTTCAATGCAAGAAAAATCACTTGGAATTAAAGTTAGTACTTGTTTTTCTAAATGTTGTGCTCGAATAATATTGTGTTTACCAAACACAAATTCAATCTTTTCCCAAGCTTCTTTGGGTTTATCAATTGTTTGAAGGTGGAACATTAAATAAGGAGAGATGGAAATTCCGATTAATCCATGTTCTTCATCATTCCTACTATCCCATTTGGCTTTCTTATCAACATCAATGGGTTTTGTTTCCTTTCCCAAGGTAATTTGGTACAAGACTTTACTTTTTAATAAATCCTCCTTATGGGATTTTCATTGGAAGTAGTTGGTGTTGGTAAGTAAGATATTACTTGTAGAATCCATATTAAATATCTAGATAATATGGATTTTAAAACTGAAACTGACGATCTGAATGGAAATATCTCGAAAAGTTATGCAGTTTTAAAAAAAAAACAAGACTTAAAACGAAATTCAAAAGTGAGAGTTATGCCCTTTTAAAAAAATGCATAAACGGTAACCAAAGGACCACGTGGTGGTGTAAGTTGTTTTATGAAGTGACCCACTTTTATAAAGAGAAGTGGGGATCATTTTTACAATGAAGTTACTTCATGTAAAAAAAATAACTCTAAAATAAAATATTAAAGCTACTTATAGTGATTCACTTTTATACTTGAAGTGAAATACAGTTTACAATTTTAGCATGAACTTTTTCAAAAAAAGTAACAAAAGAGAGACTTGAACTCAAGACCTCTTACTTAATAAGACAACTTTTAACCAAATAGTCTAGCAAAACATATTGTAATGTTCAGAAGGAATATTGGGGTTGTTGTTGTTGTTGTCGTTGTTGTTGAAGATGGCCTTGGAGAGTGTGCTAAAAAAAAACTATTTTTAGACAAGAAAAAAAAAAAATTTCTCGATGACAACAAGGGTTAGATCTTGGTTAGCTTAGCCAGAAGATGCTCCTTTTCATATCTATTTTTGATTTTCAGAGATTGCACATGGGGAAAAGAGAATACACATATATAAAAGAGTATCAACCTGGAAACAAATAATACAAAACCAAAATACTACTCTGCAAAAATTTAAAAAATGCGTATTCAAGCTTTTATACCTCGAGATCTTACTGTAATAGTCGTATCTTGGGAAAACGAAAACCTTTTTGAGTGAAAAGAAAAATGTTCTTGAATGAAACGAGTGCTCCAAACGCAATGGAATAGTCCTCTCGGCCTAGAAATGTACGGAAATGATAGAAAATGGATATGAGGAAACTTGGCTTCACGATCTCGATCTACAACAGGAGTGGATCTTCAAACATGCCCTGATACCATGTTCAACAACACAGGTATTCCAAAAGAGGACGAAAACCTTCAGTAACCACTCAAATAACCATATCTAAGATCAACACACTGATGTTTTCACGTGGTAAAACCCCTAAGGGGAAACATCTACGGCCCCAGCCAACACGGCCACTTGGAGAAATTTATTAATGCAAAAGAAAAAGATTACAGAGAGATTTTACAAGAGAATTTCTCACAATTGATCATCGGAAAATGAACCTCCATGCTATTTAAATATATATCATGGACCAATAAGGTGTTAAGCCACATATCAATGGTCGTTAATATCGAGGAGAGTGTTATCACTCCAGGGAACTACTTAGGGTTGTGAACTAAGTATGCCTGGTAACTTAAGAATTCAATACCTTTTTAGCAAATGGATCGATGGGATACCACAATAACTCGATGGAAAGGTTGCTTATCAAATAGTTAAATGAGCCAGTGCTCTTAGAAACTGTAAATCAAATGATAAAT
>ML791335.1:476385-516935 GCA_009831015.1 Picea engelmannii
CCCTAAAGAGCCCCTTTTCACATTCAAAAGAGGTTGCATAATAACCCAATGCTTGGCTATAAAAAGCCATGAATGACCACCATTTCTTCAAGGAATTCTTCATACTGTTATGCTGTTAAGATTGCTAGAGACCCCTTCTTTGGTAATCCACATTGTAAGCTGCATTTCATAAGCTATTCACCCCTCACTTGAGTGAATAAGCTTGGAGTTCTTTCATCCACATTTCATTTTTTTCTTTGTAAGGAGAGCAAATCAGTTGAGGGCCTCAAGAGCCTTCCATTGGAGAGGGAAGGGACCCAAGTCCTCTTTCTCCATTGTGTATCTTTGAATTTCATCTATCAGACCAGCTTATACATTGGTGATATTGGTCCATTGTCATTTGTTTTTATTTTTATTTTTCTATGCTCATAGTTTCATTTAGTTTTTGTTTAATTCTTGTTAATAGCTTAGTTGTTTTCTTTCTAACCTTTTACATCACAGCTGTCATGACTAGAAGAGCCCAACTAGGCATGTAAGCACTCACTTTTTGCTCACACATTGACGAAAAGAGTGCAAACAACATCCAAAAACCTAACCCTGGGAGATGAAGCGCCAAAATTCATGTGGGTCTCGTTGGGAAAAGTTAGTACATCAACTTTTTGGGGTCATAACTTTTTCATACGATCTCTCAATAACTCTTTGGAAAGGTATTGATGATGAGATTCATTTAGTGGGTCAATGAGAGCCTTAGGCTATCATTGAGGTTCTTGATCACGAAAAAGCATCGTTTAGGCCCTTAAAATGGCCTTGGAAGTTCAGGAACCGAAAAACTGGTAAAAATAGTAAGTTGTTAAAAACCCATTTTGAGCTAGTTCAAAATGGTGGGTGGCCATTGATATCCTCCTGGATCGATCATCCTCCATTAGGAAGAAATGGTCTCCATTGCGTTGAGTTCCCCCATCATATGAGGGAATTTCTGCTGAATTTGACCATGGGTAAGCCACTTGGCTTGGTGCAGGAGCTACCCTACTTTGACAACTCAATAAATTTGGATCCTCTGCTAGTGAGTTCCCTTGACCTATGTTTCCATGATATGATCAGTGGATGCATGTTCCATGTAGTCATGGTTTAGCTATGTTGGTGTCAATTTTTCTGTTATCTATGAGGTGTCCAATAATGGTGGAAAATAAGGTCGAAGGAGGTCCACATTGAACAATGGGTGCAATCCAAGGAAGGGGGGAAGGTTGAGCTCAAACACATTCTCACCCACAGCTTTGGTGATGGTGTAGGGTCCATAACGAAGTGGAAGAAGCTTTCTATGAGGCCTTGTAAGGTGTTCTTTCTGCAAGTGCAACCAAACTTTGTCTCCCACCTAAAAGTGGTGTGGCACTCAATGTTGATCATGGAGCTACTTGTACTTGGCATTGAACTTCTATAAAATATCCTAAACATGTTCGAAGATGTGTTGGATCCGCTCAATGAACCAGGTGAATTTTTCAACTCCAATTGGAGCATGCGATGAGTCTTCCTAGGTGGATGCAAGGTGTAGTGCAACATCCATGGGACCCAATGGTTTAAATCCCAACCCCACCTGAAGGGGATGTGGTAGGTTGTGATATGTATGGCTCTTTTATAGTTTTTTTGAACATAGGGAAGACTCTCATCCCAGGTGCAGTGGTTCTTGGAATTGTACATCCGCAGGATGTGCACGATCATTTGTTTGATGACCTCAGTTTTTTCATTCGTCTGGGGGTGGAAGGCAGTGGACTTGGTGAGCTTGGTGTCCAATAGTGACTAGAGGATCAACTTGAATGTGTTGAGGAAATAGTTGTCCCAATATGAGATAATGGTTTGTGTGATTCCAAAGTGTACCCACACTCATTCAAAGAAGAGATTGGCAGTGGCCTATGCTATGATGCTCTTCTTGCAGGCGGAAAGAATCACCATCTTGGAAAAGTGATCAACAACTAAAAAAACACAGTCATTTCCTCACTTGGTGGAAAAAAGGCCTGACATGTAGTCCATTTATATGGATTTCAAACCTTCCCAAGGCCCATCAGGAGTATGCAAAGGAGTGTACATGACTTGTTTCTTAGTGGTCGGTTTGGAAATAGTGTAGGTAGTGTGGGACCGTATATACTTACTAACCTTCTATCGAAGTTTTGACTAGTAGAAATGTTGTTGCAGCACTACCACTATCGTTTCCACACCGAAGTGTCATGCCACCCGACTGTAGTGGGCTTCCCAAATCACCTTCGCTCGCTCACTTAATGGAACACATAGATGGCCTAGATGGCACAACAACCCATCCTAAAGATGGAAATTAGTGACAGTTTTGTTTGCGCCCAACATCTGGTAGGTGTTGACAAAGTCAAGATCTGTCTCATAGAGTTGGGGCCATCTAGAGGTCTTGTGGTCGCAATAATTGAGCATTGTGGTGAGTGTCACGACTGGAGATCGGCTAAGGAAATTAGTGACTCGGTTGGTACTTCCTATTTGATACTTGATGTTGAGGTGGAATTACTACAAATATATGGACCACTTCTAATGGAGGTAATTCTATAATTTTACTTGTGTCTGCATGAACTACAACGGATTATGATAAGTATGGATGATTGTATCCTTCATGAGAATGTAATGCCTCCACTGGAGGTAATCTTTCACAATGGAGAACATTTATTTGTCATAAGTATGATACTTATGAACGATATATGATAGTTTCTCACTATGATAGGCGATGGGGTGGTCGTGTTGAGTGATGATTGTGCCTACAACATAGTATGAAGCATCTGTCTCGATCTCAAAGGGTTGTTGCAGGTCAAGTAATGAAATCACTAGGGTGGAGCACAAGTGCTACTTCAGATCATCGAACGCTTTATTTTTGGACAGGCCCTACACAAATATTTCCTTACCACCACCCCTAGTTAATTGGTTGAGGGCCCATGCAACATGGGAGATTACCAACATGAACCTTCGATAGAAATTGGAAAGGCCTAAGAAGATTCAAAGATTAGTGAGAGTGGTTGGGGCTAGACATCCATGGATGACTTGGATCTTGGCTATATCAACATGCACACCATGTGCATCAACAATGTAGTCTAGGTAGTAGACCTTATCCATGTTGAAGAAGAATTTTTCCAAGTTGCGATATAGTTTGTGTTGTTAAAGAGTGTGAAAAACATATTGAATTTGCTACAAGTATTATTCCCAAGTATTTTTGTAGAAGAGGATGTCATCCAGATACACTGCCACAAAATAATTAGTGAAAGGCCACAAGATATCATCCATCATCCTCATAAACATTGTTGGGTAATTTTTCAAACCAAAGGGCATGACCAACCATTCAAAAAGACATTATTTTGACTTGAAGGTGGTTTTCCATACATCTGTCTATTCTATTGGGACCTGATGGTAGCTAGACTTCAGATCAATCTTATTGAAGTATTTTTCCACTTTGAGCTTATCAAGGAGATCATTGATTCAGTGAATCAACTAACAGTTCCTCACTATGATTTTATTTAGGTCCTATTAATCAATGCAGAATCTCAAAGTCCCATATTTCTTCTACACCAACATGATTGGGCTTCCACAAGGCGATGAGTTGGGTCGGATGTGCCCCTTGTGGAGAATTTCTTGGATCTGATACTTGATCTTCTCATTTTCTAGAAGAGAGTGATGATAGACTTCTCCATTGGGTAGTAGTGCACTGAGGGTTAGATCGATGGGATGCTTGACCTGACAGTGCAGAGGTACCCCAATAGGTGATGAGAAGAGGTATTTGTATTCTTCCACAACCTTATCCACTTGACTTGGTTGCATGGAGAGGTCCACCTCAGAGGCCATGGATGTGGATAAAACCTTTCTTTCACTCTAAGAGCGAATCATGAAGAAGAAAATATTCCCTGTCTGAGAAATGACCCTCCTCCATTGCTTGGCAGAGATCAATGAAATAGCACTAGGTGGGACTACCTCGGCTATCCTGTACAATTTCTTTTTCAAAGTAATAATAACACTATGAGGCCTAAACTCATATACAACATAATGTTTCCATAAATAAGGTTGGCCCAAAAGAACATCACAAAATTCAAGGGGAGAAACATTATACAATACCTCATATTTGAATGGCTTGATGTCGTACGACATGCGACAATGTTGCATGACATGAAAATTGCTTCCTTGACGGAGCCATCCAATGGTGTAGGGTTGTAGGTACGTTGTTGTCAGCAGGGCTAGCCGCTTGAAAAAATTTACTGAGATGAGATTATTATGGCTACCACTATTATTGATGAAGTGCAACAAAGTGTCTTTTACCCACATCTATGAATGAAAGAGGATATTTCCTTCCTCTGGCTCATCGGGTTCACTGAGATGGATCTTGGTGGTAGAAACAGTGGCACTAGGTTCCATGTCAATGATCTATCTCTTCTTTTCTGGTTCTAACTCAAATTCATAACCCGCATCTGATTCAAATTATTTTAGCTCATCAACCAATGACTGCATTGAGCGGAAATCAATAGTGTTATGCCAAAGGCTCTTATGGAAATCGCACCACTTCTTGGTATCTTTCTTCGTCTTCCCATTGTCCTTATTTTCTTGTGTCTTGGAATGGTTCTCCTGAGGTTTCCCATATTTTATCTGTCCTTTTTTCTATGGGTTGGGGATTCCCTTTCCCTGCCTCTGTTGTGGGGGGTTCCTAGACCCAAACTATCGCATCTTTTGTTTCATCTTCTACTCAATTTTGACGACATATTGATAGGCCATGCCCAAGGATGAGATGTTCAAAAAATCCATTTCTTTTTGGATGTATTTATTCATACCACTGCAGTACTTGAGCACCAAATGTCACTTAGAATATTTGATACCCATCTTGGTGTGCAAGGTATGGAAGAAATTAGTGAAATATGGCATTCTTTGGCCTCTCTCCTATTGCAGTGTGGTCTATCTTATATATAAGTCGTCATAACTTCCAAAAAGTTAGTATTGTTCCTTAATTGCATCCTTGAAGGAACCCCAAGTGGGTGAAACAAAAAATAATATGGATCCCTCTATTTCCTTTTTCTCACAGAAATTCTCCCACCAATCTTTGACATGGGGGACGACCTTGAGGAGCACAAATCTAATCTTTTCTCTATTGGAAAAGTCATGGATAGTAAAATACCCTTCTAGAAGGTTTAACCATTTATCTATGACATCCACATCTATTTGAAATTAAAATATAGGAATAACAAAATTGATTTGTACCTTGAAGGGTGTTGCGCCTCCGCTTGAGGTGGATGTGTCGCTTGAGGTGGATGTGCCACTTATCGACAGTCGTCGAAGGGTTTGTGAAAAATTTTCCATCATCTTGTTCCTTTGTCACTCAAGGGCTTCCTCAAGAAACATTTTGAAAGGATATTCTATCCCATCATATTTATTTTCACTCGCCATGGATGGTTTCTTGGGCGTGTTAGAGCAGTTTTTCTCAAGAGAAACAAGCTCGAGACCCAACTCTCTATACCCTGACCGTGTCGGGTACATGCATTAAAAAAATGAAAAGGAGCGAACTGCTCTAATACCACTAATATGGATTTATGAGAGTAACAAAATGAAAACCACATATTTATAATACTAACACAGAGACACAGTGAAAAATAATAGATATATAGTAAAATTGACTTCAATTGATTAATAAATATGCTGAAAATTGTAAATGCAGACTGAAAACAATCTTGCTAGAATGGTAGCAACTTATCTTTGAGAAGAGATGTGGTGACTATGATCATTCACAAGAAGATGAGTAAAATGAGTCTCTGAAGGAATTTTTACAATAAACATGAATCCAAAACCCTAGACATCCAAAAACCTAACCTTAGGAGATGAAGCACCAAAAGTCATGTGGACCTCGTTGGGGTAAGTTAGTACATCAACTTCCTGGGGTCGAAACATTTGCATATGATCTTTGTTTAGGGCACATGATAGCTCGTTGGAAAGGTACTGACGAGGAGCTTCATTTATGGGGATCAATAATACTCTTTCATTATCATTGAGGTTCTTGATTGCAAAAATGTGTCGTTTAGGCCCTCAAAATGGCCCTGGAAGTTCAGGAACCGAAAACCTACTAAAAATAGTAAGTTGCCAAAAAAATGTTTTGAGCCAGTTGGACAAGGTGGGTGGCTACCAATATCCTCCTGGATCACTAAAGTTAATGATTCTTTCCCTGACCATGTCCAAGGCCTCGAGAATCATGCTTGAGGTGTCATTCATGGCCCTGGATGCCCAACATATTTCTTTAGGGCCTAAGGCTAGGGTGTCCTCCACCGACCATCTTCAAGGTGTTGTGACCCAAATATAGTGCTAAAAACCTTATAATAAATCCCATTTCCCTGATTAAAGTAAAAATATTCCATACAAAGGTCCAATGTGGTGGTTGAAGTCCGTTTTCATGTCCTTTTAGCCTTAGAAGCTACCTTTAGGGATTGAATCCTAAGTTCCTTCCCCCAACCATGGTCAAGGAAATGAGACTCAAATCTATATCTCGAAAAATTCTAATAGTGTCCATATCCAAAAAAAGAGGGAGATGAACTCTCAATATGTTAAATGTGGTGGTTTGAGGTGTTGTTCCTAGAGTTGGATGCTTGGAAGCCTATTTTAGGTCCTAAGGATCAATTTTCATCCCTTTACCATGTTAAACACCCAATGGCCCATACTTGATTCTCTAAACCATCTAATGGTGTCCATATTAAAAATAAAAGGACAAATATCCCACATAGAGGTCATATGTTGTGATTTGATGATCCATTGATGGCACTTGTGTTCTAGAAGCTACCTTTTAGGCCTAAATAGCAAGGTTCATATCTTGAGTGTTGGTTTGAAACCTTGTTACCTAAAAGTATCCTTTACAGCCCAAGGTCCAAGTTTCCTTCCATTACCATGTCAAGGAGCTTGATACCCATACTTAATGCTCAACTCCTCCTAATGTCACATGTATCCCCACTTGGAGGTGAAGGATATAGTCAAGGAAACAAATTTAGTCACAATATCATGTGCATGTTTTAGGAACATGCTCATGCTAGAACATGTGTGGACTTTAAGAACATACACATGATCTAGAATGTGCACACACTTTATAATGTGTTCACATTCCTTTCATTTAAATATTTTTAGGTGGGATTGACAAATTTAAAATACATTTTTTCTTACTTGCATGCTTCCGATTTAGGTTCAGAATGACAAACTTAGTGGTTTGGGATGCAAATCATCAAAACCTCTATTTTATGAATGGATTTCAATATCTCTGTTTTTCTCATTATTTTGTAAAGGCCACACAAATCCATTGTCAATGAAACTACACACACATATAGAGTCAACTATCCGGATTGAAAATGTTTAATTTAAAAAAAAATTGTTTATTATTTTTAATTTATTTTTGTCTTTACGTATATGAGAATATTAAAATACATATGTCTTTTGTTCCTGCTATAATTTTGTATCACCTTACCCATTTTTAAAAAGTTATATGTTGCACTAATACACACCGAGATCTACAATCTAAAAAAATGAAAAAAATGTTTAATTATGTTCAGACCCTCATACCCTACACTAACGCATCGCCTTGTAATTTTAAGGATATAATGACTTTCATAATTTAAAAAAATCATCAAAACCTCCATTTTTTTAATAGCTCTCAATATCAATTTTTTCATGTTATTTGTGTATTTTCTACACAAATCCATCATCAATGAAACTACACACACATATAAAGTCAACTACTAGACTCCAAATATAGAATTTAATGTTTTTTTTACTATTTTTAATTTATTTTTGTCTTGAAATATATTAAAATATTAAAATACATACATCTTTTATTTTTTGCCTTACCCATTTTTATAAAACGTTATGCATTGCACTAATATAGACTGAGGTCCACAATCTATAAATAAATAAAATTTTCTTGGTTATGTTAAGACCCTCATACCCTGCAGTAATACATGGCCTCGTAATTTTAAGGATACAATGACTTATATATATATATATATATCATGTACAAGAGAAATGTGTTATCCACAATTGTACATATTTTTTAAGGAAATTCCATCATCTAGCTACTCAACACTTGCTCTAATGGGAACATATGCATTATATTTTGCATGAAAAATAACACACCATTGCTAGAAAAAATCAAATTTCACATAGATATACACAAAATTTCTAAATAAAAATTATATATTTGGAAAGCTAATTCAATTTCCTACATTTCATATTTTTACATGATATAAACATTCATTGTGAACGTACTTCAAATAATCCATACAAGTTAACAGATTATTGTTTTTCCATGTTTGCATTGCCATTAACATGTTATGAGAGACTATCATTAGCTTGCACTCACCATATAGTTCATTATATAAATATGTTAATATGTTAAATTAAGGTAAATGTGTTTATGCAATTATGGTTGATCTGGATTGGACCATTATATAATTTTTCATCTACCTTGGTACTTTATCAGTGGGAAAAATGGAGGAATTGGCTTGCAAGGTCCATTTTAGTAGCAGGTCCCAGTTTGGATTTTTGGGGTCTCGAACCTTCTAGAGCATTTTGAGGCACCAATGGCATTTTTTGGGGTCAAAAATTTGCAAGCATATCTTCCATCCCCTTGATGTTGTTCTATACACTGAGATATTTCCAATGGTGTGCAGATCACCTAAATCAAAGCTCATATGCATAAGTTATGCCTCCCACAAGTTGACCTACCTTGTTGAACACCATGATACCAAGTGGATGTCACATTAGACCCCATGAATCACACATGTGGGGGTATCCACATGTGGAATTTCAAGAAGATTCTAGAAGTTCCAAAACCTAAAACTAATTGAGGGTTGAGACATGCAAAAATCCTAACCCTAGATGGTTATCAAGATATGTTAAATATTGGGTTGTTGGGAGGAGAAAGGGTTTCATTCTCTAACACTGTACTTGTTCCATAGTGGATAAGAACATATAGGAGCATAATTTGAGAGCATAACAAAGGGGGGAGAATATTATATAACAACCATTCATGCCATCGTGTTAAAGAAAACTCCATAGTGAGTGTTTCTTTCTCTATATTTACATTTTCATAACTAAATAAAAGAGAGCATAACATAGGCCTCACCTTCAAGATAGGTTTTCTCTCATTTTGGGTTTCCTAGGATACATCTTGTGTTCATTTATGTCATGGTGTGTTAATTTTTTTTTTCTTTATTTTTCATATTTCAATTATTTTCATAAATCTAAGCAATAAGCTAGTGATAATAAATCTGATATTTAAGGAAATAAACTTGCATAATAAAATATTTCAACATAATACAATATCTATTGTCACAAATTGTTCCAGTGGAATATCTATGACAGTTTGTAGTTCATATTGGTATCAAATCAGGTTTCTTTGGGGTACTTATGAAAATTTTTAGGATCCAGGAATCGACTTAAGAAGGAAGTCACAAAAGCCTTAGTCGTACCAAATGAGTCTAGTCATTAAAAACATCAGGATGCAGTATAAGAGAGATTTGAAAGGATAGAATAGAAATTCATTGATATCTCTTGAAACATGTATCTCCTCATGGTGTCTCCAGTGAACATGTTCAGACCCTTTAGGGAGGTCGGTAATTGTAACTCAAAAGTTAGATTGTATGAAAAACTGAGAGATATTGAAGACCCACAAAAGGAGTTAAAAAAGGGCTTAAGAAAGAGAAACCAAGTTCCAATGCCATCACTCCTTCATGTCATCTGTTTAAAATGGAAGTGAAAGTGGGAATCAAGCCCTATCAAGGTGATATCAATGTCGTTAAGTTGAATCACTGGTTGCAACAATTAGAAGCGTATTTTAATGTCCATAATATAGATGAAGAGCATAAAATTTCATTTTTCGAACTAACACTAGAGGGCCATGCACTAAAGTAGTGGGATATCCATGTGGAGACACTCAGGTTGGAGGGTAATACACCAATAACTAAGTGGGAGGATTTTAAAACCCTCATGGCTTCTTCCAAGGTCTTAGGTCTTATATTTTCTTTTATTTTCTTATATTTTCTTATATTTTCTTATCTTTTCTTTTCTTTTGGCTTCTTCTAAGGTCTTAGGTTCATCAAAGTGAATTTTATCTTTGTATAAGGGTGTTATTCCACTCATGAACTTATGAATTTTTACCTTCTCCTCCTTGATGAAGTCCACGTACCTTAGAAGTTCCAATAATTTCCTCTTATACTCATCCATGGTCATGCTTCCAAGCTTGAGTTCAAATAAATATTCCAACTTCTTGTCATAATATTTCTCTGACAAGTATTTCTATTGGAAATGTCTTTTAAAATGCCTCCATGAGATTCTCTTCTCATAAATTTGCTTAACCTTCCTAAGTTGATCCCACCACAAAGATGGTTTTCCTTGAAGATGGAAGGCTTCAATTCTAGCTTCCATTTGATGAATAGTCATGCAAATGGAAATATTTCCTCATGCCCAACAACCAAGCTTCATCATCTTCTCCCTTCCTATGATCTCCATAAAAATATGATGGCTTAATCTTTTTAAGCTATCTTTGCAAAATATTTGACCCATGTATCCTCCTCTGATGTCTGACAAGGGACACACTTGGACTGTTCTCTTACCTTGAACATGCATGTGATCTTCTGATCAAGTGTCTTGATGAACGATGATGTTTATGTCTATCGATACTCCTTGATTTCCTAGATCCTCTATGATCATTCATCCTATCATGAGACCTGGATGCTTCTGGTGTCTTGCACTGACTGCTTGTTTTGTAACATAATATTTATTGGCTTGTCATTGAAACATATTCAGAATTTGCAGAAGCTCTTCTTGGGCTCTTATTATTCTTTCATTGTCTTCTCTATATCTCTACACTTATTTCTCTAAGCTTCTTAACTAGCTCAACTAGCTCTGCACTGCTTCTACATCCATTGGATTCGATCTCTACATTATCCAAACTAATATGTAAACCTTTGATCTCCTCCTCGTGGCTATAATATCCCTGGGAATACTTCATATATCTAGTCCTCATATAAGAACTATACATTCTTTCATGTACCTCTAATTCTGCAAAAATGTGCATGCAACAATTGTTGTTAGAGTTATGCATATTGTAAAATGTTTTGTTTATTAGGTTACAAGCTATTATTCATCTCAATTTATGAAGGACACAAATTCACTATGAAATTTTTTTATTCTTTAGACACATTCCTCTATGAATCATCTTTACAATGACTATACTCATGCCTCATTTCAAGTTATGAGAGAAAAGTTGCATCTTTCTAAAGTTTGCAATTTCTAGTCATTTGTGCTATGTTTTCACTGATGCAATTTTTTCGAGACCATTTTTTCCCTTTGTAATAGAGAATCTGGCAGGAATCGGGAAAAACATGTATTGGGTGAAAATATAGTTTATGATTATGAACACAAATGAACTCTTGTATTTGGAATCCAATGCTCCAATCAAATTCTGTATAAATATGGAACTGACGACTTTGTGCTAAACACTTAATTTTTAGGAAAATTTGGTCATCTCCCACTCAGAGTGAATTTGGAAGAATATCCCTCTAGAAATCATTTTCCAGATTGATGAGTAGATAAAATTTCGACTAAATAAAATTTTCTAGATTAGTGATCTATAGTCCCTTTTCTCTTCTAAAGTTTTAAAAAATTCCCAAAATGTGCCAGAGAATAGTGGATTTTGCCCTATTTGAGTATTCCCACACCAACCCCTTTTTATTTTTTCTAGGATTCCAAATGCGTATTTCCATTCCTTTTTTGGATCTATTATCAATATTTCACTTTTATTTGGGCCACAATTATTGAGCATGACCCAGATCTTTTAAAACTATTAATTCATGTTTTTCGGAAAAATTAAGAAAAATTAGCCAGTGGCCCCCACTCGAATTATTGTATCCCTCATCACTATGGACATACCCCTAAAATTTCATCTAATTATGAGTTTAAATGCTCATGTTATGGCCAAAACAAGTTTTTTCTTAAATGTCTAGTTTTGTTGATGTGGCAATCTAGATGACATGGAATTGCACATGGATTTTGATTTCCACTTGTCATCCTCTGGTTCAAACATGTCATCACCCTCATTTTTCTTCATCGGTGATTGACTTATTTCGTTTGCACTGATGATCAAATTATTTATTTTTTATCAATGATCAATGATTTTCTTTTCACTTTGTTTTTGTTCTACCATCAAATTTCGCCAAATTACTCTAAAAATCTCATTGGCAATCGATGTTTTCCTTTTCATCAACGATCGACGTTTTCCTTTTCATCGATGATAAAAAAAAAATATTCATCAATGATTGGTGATTTTCAGAAAGTATACTCTATAATATTTGGTTGAACTCTGATCGCTTCATCGGTGATCAACGATTTTCACCATCACAGATGTTCAAAAAGGCCTGTAATTCATAGAATTTCACCGAAATTGGAAACTTATAATTTTTTAACAAAATATGGGAGGAATATAGACCTCCGATATGAACATCAAAGTGATATCAGTCATCGTTTCATCATACTTCGCCAAATTTGTAGAATAATTTCAACCGTTGATCACCAAATCGAATGCAATATGAGTCGTCGATTCCCCAAGCTTCATTGGACATTAAAAAATTCCTTGGTTGATTGGCATGATACATGGATGATGATGTGGAAATTTTGATGATATGTAATGACACATGTGTTGGAACCTCAGGTTCTGATGGTTCATCACACTTCTCATGGAATGAGTGGGTCAAGTCCTCAACCAACATTTGGAAGCAGTCAGTAAAATGATCGACTAGATATCTACGTCATTTGATCGAGTAGTCAACAATCCTAGGACAATTGACCAACAATATAAGACAATCATTCGGTGGATCAACCAACTGAGAAATTGACTACAATTTGGATGCATGGACAATCAAGTCGAGCATCCTCATTGAGCTAACTAGACAATGTGGATTTGACAAAGTCAAGTCTAAACAACGATGGTTATATGTGGACAAGATCTTCTTGATTCCAGGGAAGTTGGTTAGACCTTGAAGCTATAAATAAAAACATTGATGGGTCATTATGAACAAGTACAAGCATACAAGATAGTGAAGTTAACATATGTGAATCTGTTCAACATGCATTATGATTTTTTTATCACAATGTGTTGTGCCTAAGTGTTGTAATGGTGTCTTTAGAAACGACTTGTTATCTTTGAAACTTATTCCTCTTCAATTGTCTGCAGTTATTTTTATTTGTTTTGTATTAGGTTACAACCAATCTCCAACATGGTATCAGAGCAATGATTTGTGACCTCACTTGTTGTCTAGAAATTGTGTTGAGTTAGATCTGTTGTGTGATTGATTTTGGGCTGGTGATTTGTTGACTGTAACTTGTGGAAACCCTACTAAAGAGTAAAGTGTTGGCATTATTGATTGTGTTTTTTCATTGATAGAAACATGATTCAAACATGTACATTAATCAAAGGAAAAGGAATATAACCTTGGGTCAGAGGAATATTACCTTGGGACATAAGAAATCCGTGATCATTGTTGATCATGATAGGATCAAAAATGATCCTATGTTCCTAAAGCTCAGGATAGATAGCGGGGATATTCTACAAAGAATACACACAGAGAATTAGAGCATGCAATGTTAAGGTATTTGGAAAGGATGAAGGAAATCTTAGAAGGGAGAGAGCATTGCAGAAGTGATATCGAGATTTAAATATGCACAGTAAACTTCAAAAGAATCAAGGAAGAATCATGTGTGTTGATGTAGTTCTTGGGAAAATCCTAGACCATCAGAACACGTAGAAGCTAGAGCCTAAGCAGAAGAATCCCTTGTGAAGGATCGTGGAATCCTAACCGTCAATTCAAAATTCAGGAGTAATCACAATCGTTATATTAGTTTGGTATCTATCCTGATCTTCTGATAGAACCAAGTGGAAGGATAGGATAAGCGGACCCCATATGACAAGAAGTCTTGAAACCTTCGAAGTCGTGAAGTGAACATCAACTGTTAGATCTCGTGGGGAAAATTTGGGTCAGTTCTCAACCGTTGGATCAAGTGGAGGATAGTAACTTCGACACTTCGATGATTAAGGATTATTAGATCGAAGTTTTAAAAGTGTCATAATCTCGAAGTAACTTCAACCGTCGGAACAAGGATGAACTTCAAATGAATCTACGAATGTTAGATCTAGGAGGAATACATGTGACACATCAGTAGGCCCACATCAGTAATATCATGTCAGAATAGATGACACGTGGCCCAATAAAATGGTGACAAATGTCAATGTTGATGTGGCACATAAGGTCCATGAAAGTCATCAATTAGGGTGACACGTGGCACACAGAATTAGGGTCCATGTCATCCTCAATGATGTCAGCAAGTCATGTCACTCCAATATTACTAACTTCGGGGATATCCAAGATTCTCTTATCAGCTAATCACCAAAGGTTGGAATCACGAAGTAAATTTAATAGTTGATATACTTAGGGATCATTCTTGACCATTGATCAAGAATAGTGGAAAGATAGGATAAGCGGGGCAAAAGGCACAAAGTCCCATTGTAAACAGAAACCATCAGATTGAGTTAGGGGAAGATCCACGATGGTGGACCTAGTCAGTGCTTCGGTGATAATTGAAGGATAGGGTAAAACTCAAATTCCTGGAGTCCTGAATTGTTGAAGCCACAGAATATTGTCAACCATAAAATAAGAGTTGTGTGGAAATAGTCAACTACGACATTGACCAACTTCAGAGATAAAGGAATTTGAGTTACTCAATGGATCTCGGGGTCTCGGAATGTCGAAATGAACGAGGATCGTCCATGTCAACTAAAAATTAATTTGTGACCTTTGATTTTGTTGAAGCCTCTGGATGATCCATGATCCTCCATTCAACGGGAGATTAAATATTGACGGTCTTATCTACTAGTGAAGAGAGTATATGCACTACAATGAAATTTACTCTAGGAAAATTGGAAGGCTACAAAGGCCGGAAATCCTAAAGGTCGAAGTACCGGAGAGTCTAGTTCCAATGTCTATCCTAGGATAAGGTCAAGAAGATAATAAGGAGTGCAAAGGGCCTAGAAGTAAATAAGTCATCGGGCATTTGAATACAGTCCCATGTAGAAGAATAAGGGCAGAAGGAGAAAAGCGCTAATAGAACAACATTTGAAATGGATAAGCATGTGGTTTTGAGCCTTTGATCACAAAGGGAAGTGGATTGAAGGAAGTGCATCATGCAGAATTCGTTTTCTATAAACCACTTAAGGCATGTAGAGTAATTCGACAAAGATTGACAACAACGAATTCATTTCTTCTTCAAGATAATTTGCACATGAAGGGATAAATAAGCTAACAAAATATTTGAAGTCTTCTTAAGTTAAAATCCATTGTTTATTGATAAGATTAGAATGAATAAGTGCAATGTTTCATTGTCAAAAGACACATTGGTTCAATCTTATACCTATTCAAATACTATATAAACAAGAAATGTGTGGTGAAAAGAGTGTGTCTTGGTTCAATTATCAGGTTGGTTCTTGTTTACAAGCTGAGTATTTTTATGAGGGTTGGATTCCTCACATCTCAGTTGGATAAAATATCAACAAGCTAGGTCTTGTTATGAGGATTGGATTCCTCATTTATCAGTTGAATTTGAGAACTATAAGTTGGGTCTTGTATCAAAGAGTTGGATCTCTCATATTTAATTGAAGTTGGAGATATTAAAGGATTGATTTTATTTGTATTCATTCAAGTTAAATAAATAAAAGAAAGATATTTTATCTACTTCATACAGTTTGTGTTATACATGTTTATGAATAATTAATTGCGCTGCATATATTTTATTCAGTTAATTCAGTTAATCTATGAAACTGTGAAAAGTAGTCAAAAGTTCCATACACTTATTCACCCCCCCCCTCTCAGTGTTAGTGTGTGTTTCAACAATTGGTATCACAACGGGTGCCTTCAACATAGTTTTAACACTAGAAGGTAGATTCTGAAGAAATGGGTGGATAAATGGCTCTCTCCACAAATGAAGCTCCCTTATTTTATAGAACTGATTACTTTTCATGGAGGGAAAGAATGAAATGGTATTTGAATTCAAGAGGATATGGTGTTTCGGACTCAGCAGTATCTAAACCTTGGTACTCAACTACCTCAAAGAAAAAATCCAAAAATGCAAAAGAAACAAAGAAAAATAATTCAATAGCATTAATGTCAATCCAGAATGGACTGTCAGACCAAGTCAAAGAAAAGATGGGACATTGCACCTCTGCTAAATTACTATGGCTCCATCTAGAGAATTACTATCAAAATAAATAATGAAACAAAGAAATGGATAATTCCAATCAGTTTACAGAAAAAAACAAAGAAACAAAGAAATTCAATTAGATTAAAGAACAAAACATAGAAATGGAGAATTCTAATCATTTTATAAAACAAAACAGAGAAACATAGAAATCCAATTGGATTAAAGAACAAAACTCGGAAATGGATAAATCCAATCAGATTGAAGAACAAAATACAGATAAAAAGAATGATTATCAGAATAAAGAACAAAACATAGAAGAGGACAATTCCATCAAAGAATTGATGAAAACCCCAGTCATCAACAGAGAAGACTACTACATCAAGGAATTGATAAATACCACAATATTCACTCAAGAAAAAATATCATATTTTAATACTGATGTTGTAACTACATTTGAAGTGATTAGTATGGAACCAGGAAATGGTGTATATATTGAAATTACTAAGGATGTTCTCAACCAGCTTGAATACACAGTTATATGCACTTTTGAAGAGTTGGAGACACTTCAAAAGAAAGAGACATTGCTACTACAACAGTTAGATCAATCTAACCTTGAAGAGCATGAACTAAAAATTCATCTAGGAGACAAAGAAGAAGAGACCAATAGATTAAATATTGAAGTTGTTGATCTAACAAAAGAAATGATCGAGTTGAAGGCATATGACAAACTCAATAAATTCACATAATAATTATAAGAAACAAAATAAATTGTCAACAGTATAAAGAATCAACTTGGAGAATCTAAGGAAAGTGAAGAAACCCTAAAGATCCAGTTGACTAAAAAGGAAGAATCATGCCACACGTTGGAATTGGAAGTCATCAACCTCAAAAGGATTTAGCTAGAAAACAAGGAAGAAATCAAAAGATTGAATAATGAAGTTGTTGATCTAACAAAATATATACAAGAGTTGAAGACATATGACAAAACCAATAATGTCATAGAAGTCTAGGATGATATAGAAGAAATGGTCATCAATCTAAAGACTCAACTTGAAGAAACTAAGGAAAAATAAGAATCCTTGAAGATTCAGTTGACGAAAAAGGAAGAAGCATGTCACATATTGGAAATGTGTTAAGTACCTAAATATATCTGAATACAAAGCACCACAATATATATAGAAGAACATTATATAAGAAACCACACTTTATTATAGAAAATCCTTGAGGTAGGGAAACACCATACAATGGATCCTATTGTGGAAGGGATCCTCTCTTGTTCACTTGCCTCTTCGAGGGGGAATAATCCTATTGAGCTACACACTCCAAATACAATACTTCTCAACTTGTCTCATTACATTTTTGAACCCTTTTATATAGTGGTACCAACCACCTATGAACATTCTAGAGGAGGAACCTTCTAAGAAATCCTCTTACATTTATTATATCTAACTACCATAGTGGGCCTTATTTAATACTATATTCGACGTAGTCCACCTTATATTGAATGACCTCCACTATTATCACTATGGTCCCTCTGGTCCCCCCCACTACCTCACTAGCTACCTAACATTCCATCCCCCTTATGAAATCGTTTTCCTAAATGCTTTCTATGAGAGTGTACAACCATATACCAAGGTCCCATGGATAAGTGTGGACCATAGTGTTGAAGTATGTTAGAGAACCAGGGTCCCATGTAAAAATGAAAGCCACCATGTTGAACTAGTCCAACCTCCATTGCAAACTGGGGTCCCATGTCCAAGTACTCATGTGAACTTCATGCGGAAGATATATGAACCCAATAACCAACTGAAACTTATGCTCCAAAGACTGACACCTATCATGTGGATCCAAATAAGAATATCCATCCACATAATATGAAAGGGTTGTAGTTGAATCTGGAAGGAATAATACAACTATATAATATGCAGGATGGACACTGGTAATCATAAATGGCTCTTGATTTGTTACATTTATGTTCTCTACAAAAGGTGTAGTAGAGTCATCAAATAAACTATGAAAGTGGTTGCAATCCCATAAATGAAAACTATCCATATACCAATCATCATAATTGGCCTCAAAATCATACCAAGCATATACTTCTTGATTGTATTCATCACTGATGTCCACCATAAGAGATTTATCCTACATGCTAGCCAAGGAATCATGAATACTATGAAAAATATCCATGAGGCCATCTGCAAAGTCATGAAATGTGTCATGCATTTGGGCTTTGATTGCTTCAATCATCTGTAGAATTTCCTTGAGGGTTTGAGAGTGAATAACCATTGGAAACACCACATAAAATATACCAAAAGAAATATCTAGAAATTCTCTACCCAATGGGTTTGATCTAGAAGCAATTTGAGCACCCTGTGAAACGTTATGGACTCTGCAATCCTCTCTTCGTCATGAAAACCCCCCAAAATGGTTGATTTTAAATCAAGGATATCTTCACTTTCGTAATTCCGATTTGGAAAAACAAAAAATTAATTTGGGTGAAATTTTGAAAGGAACTCATATCTGTAATTTTTTTGAGTAAATTTCGTCCGAGGTGCTACAAAAATTAGAAAAAACTTATGGCCATCCGTAGAAAAAACCCTGAAAAAATAGCATATTTTAAAATGCCAATAACTTTACTTCCTAGAATTCATTTTGGACTATTTGTTTTTTTAAATTGGGTGTTTTTCTGAGAGGAACAAAGATATACAACAAATTTCTACAACCATTTCACAAAAATACACATAAATCATCTGGAATTTCGTTGCCCTGTTTGGCTTCTCCGGAAAAATTGCAAAAAAAAAAAATACCACAATTCTTGCCAAGGAAATTTCTATGATACCAATTGTTAAGTACCAAAGACTGAACAAAAATCACCACAATAGATATAGAAGAACAATATGCAAAATCTCATTTATTATAATAGAAACCCTTGAGGTAGGGAAACACCATACAATGGATCATATTATGAAAGGGATCATCTCATGTTCACTTGCCTCTTCGAGGGGGAAACCTCCTAATGAGATTCAACACCAAATACGAAACTTTTATTGTCTCATTACATTGTTTGAACCCCTTTATATAGTTCTACCAACCAACTATGAATATACTAGAGGAGGAACATTCTAGAAGTGGAACCTTCTAAGAAGTCCTCTTATATTTATTATATCTAACTACCATAGTGGGCCTCATTTAATACTATACTGGACCTATTCCACCTTACATTGAATGGCCTCCACTATTATCACTATGAGCCCTCTGGCCCCCCCCACTACCTCTCTAGCTACCTAACAAAATGGAAGCTATCAACCTAAAAAATAAAAATGAAAAAACAAAAGCAATTGTCAAATTCCATAACAACTCAACTATCCTAGATAGGATCTGGAACAGCCTGTTAGAAAAAAAGGATCACAGAGCAATAAAATAAAACAAATGCAGAAATAAAACATAGAAGATACACAATACAATAGAGACACAAATATACATGGTTCACCTAGTGTGGGCTACATCCACCAGAGAAATTGTCAGGTCTTTTCTTTATTATAATCCAACAAATGAAGGGATACAACCTACAACAAACCCAATGTAACTTCATCTTCTTTCTCTCACAATATCCTATCTCAGAATACAATATTCGCAATGATGCATATCCGCAATACATTTCCATCATAACAAAGGATTTCCTTATACGACAAAAAACCCTAACATAACTTCTATCATCAGATTTGTGACTTTATAATGAACGATCCAGATTTACTATGAAATTACAATATACATTTACAAGGAAATTTTTCTCCCTAGACCCCGTACAGGGGGTAAACCCCCTCTACACTCCCCCGCATGGAGGAGTGTACATTCTTCCGAATGGTAAGGTTTTCATCGGGTATAAACATGGCTGAAAATAAAGAACTCTGAATTAGGAAGATAAGCAGGCTCCACAACCAAAAATATCCCACTTGGACACTAATCTCAAAAACTCCATCGATGTTGTATATGCTGGAATATGATCCTTCTTGGACCTAGAAAATTTCTCATCTTCATCTTCATTCTTGAAGACCAATTGAAACTAAGAAGGAACTTAGTTTCTCCATGGTTTCTCTCTTTGTTAACATGTCTGTAGGATTCTGGCAATTTTGTATCTTTTCCAACTTCAAATATTCATCTTCCAAGACAGATCTTATGAAATGGTACCTGAGTTGTATATGCTTAGTCTTCTAATGGAATACTTTGTTCTTTTCAAGATGAATGCCACTCTCACTGTCAGAGTACAACTTGTTATTCTCCTGCTTCTTTCCAAATTCTTCCATAAACCTATATAGCCAAATCATTTCTTTACTAGCCTCTGTAGTAGCAACATACTTTGCTTCTGTTATTGAAAGTGCAACAAATTTTTGCAGTTTCGAAATCCAACTTATTGTTGTTCCACCTACAGTAAAAACATAACCTGTGGTGCTCCTCCTGCTATATTTATCACCTGCCATATCTAAATCAATATATCCCTGTAGAATAGTGTCTGACCCTTCAAAACATAATGCATGAGTAGCAGTACCTCTCAAATATATGAGAATCCACTTTACTGCCTCCCAATGTTCTTTACTTGGATTGTTCATATACCTTCTCACAACTCCCACTGCATGTACAATATCTGATCTTGTGCAAACCATCACATACATCAAGCTGCCAATGGCTAATGAATAAGGGACCATGGACATGTATTCTATCTCCTCATATGTCTTGGGACACATTTCCTTAGTTAATTTGAAATGGTTGGCCAAAGGTGTACTAATTGGTTTTGCATTCTACATTTTAAACCTCCAAAACCTTCTCTATGTACTCACCCTGAGACAATGTCAATTTTTTATTTTTCCTGTCTTTTGTTATTCTCATACGAAGGATTCTCTTTGCAGCACCCAAATCCTTCATTGCAAATGAAATAGATAATTTCTTATTGAGCACATTTATATCATGCATATTAGACCCTGCAACAAGCATGTCATCTACATACAATAGCAAGATAATATAGCTTCCATTTTCTATCCTTTTAAAATAAACACAGTGATTAGAATGACATCTACTATAACCTTGTATTGCCATAAACCTGTCAAACTTCAAATACCATTGCCTTGGAGCTTTCTTTAGGCCATACAAGATCTTCTTCAATCTGCATAACAAATTTTCTTTCCCTTTGACATCATACCCCTGTGGTTGCTGCATACAAATCTCTTCCTCCAAATCCCCATGGAGAAACGTTGTTGTTACATCTAACCATTCAAGATGAGAATATTATACTGCCACGAGACTTAAAATAGTCATAATTGAAGTCATTTTAACAACAGGAGAAAATATTTCATCAAAATCTATACATTTCTTTTGTGCAAACCCCTTTACAACAAGTCTATCCTTGTACTTCTTTTTTCCTCCATCTTCTTCCTTCAACTTGTAAACCCATTTATTCTGCAATGTTATTTTTCCTGCATGCAACTGAACCAAGTCCTAAGTCTAGTTATTTACCAAGGAATATATTTCCTCATTCATGTCTTGCTCCCATTTCCTTTTAGTGTCTACCTTAATTGCCTCTTCATAACCTTCTGGTTCACTAGAATCAGTGAACAATAAATAATACAATGAAGGAGAGTATCGTTCAGGGGGTCTACTTAACCTGGTAGATATTATAACAACACTTACAAGAGTTTGAGATACCTTTTGATATTTTTGTTGTACATTTTGATTTCCTGGTACCTTTGGAATTTATTTTTCAATGATCTCATCAAGCACTGTGTATTTTTGTTTTTCTTTTTCATGTTTCTTTCCCTGCAATTGATCTTTGTACATGACCTTCTCATTGAATATGTCATCTCTACTCCTAATGATTTTCTTATTTTCATAATCCCATAAGCGATAACCAAAATCATTAACATCGTATCCAATAAAGGTACACTTATTGGATTTTGCCTCAAGCTTTGTTCTATTTTCTTTATCAATATGGAAAAATGATTCACAACCGAAAGTCTTCAAAAAAGAATAGTTTACCTTTTAAATATTCATGCCTCCTCTGGAATTCAACCATCCAAAGAGCTTGAAGGTCCTCTATTTATTAAGTAAACATCATTATCTACATCATATTCCCATAACTATAAGGGCAAACGAACATGCAATATCATACTCCTTGCACGCTCGATGATTGCCCTATTCATCCTTTCTAACACACCATTTTCTTGTGGTGTTCCTGGAACTAACTTCTCTCTAGGAATCCCATGGTATGAAGAGTAATCATCAAACTCCTTGATGAAACATTCACCTCCATTGTCTAATCTAATACACTTCAACCTTTTTCCTGTCTCATTCTCAACCAAAGCTTTATGTTTCTTAAAAGTATCAAAAACATCATATTTTTGTCGAATGCAATAAACCCAAGTTTTTCTAGTTGCATCATCAATAAAAGTATCATAATAACAAGAATCACCAAGAGATGATACTTGAGCTAGTCCCCATACATCTGTATGCACAAGCTCTAACCTTTCACTCTTCTTTTCTTTTCCGACTCTGAGAAATATGACTCTCTTTTGTTTTCCATAAACACAATGCTCACAAAAATCCAAATCAAATTGTTTAAGATTTGGGAACAAATTTATTTTGTGAAGTATCTGCATCTCCTTCTCACTCATGTGTCCAAGCCTATGATTCCACATTGTTGTATCCAATCCTGTAGAAGCTAAAGATATAGAAGAGTCAGTATTACCAGTACATAAATACAATGTACCTACCTTCTCTCCTTTTGCTATCACTAGTGATCCTTTGGTGACCTTCCACATATTATCTATAAATATGGATATACAACCTTCACTTGCCAACTGCCCTATTGAAATTATATTTTTCCTTAGATATGGAACATGTCTTACCTCTTTCAACAACCATTAGTTTCCATTCATTTGCTTTATTTTTACCTTTCCCATTCCAACAATTTTGCATGGTGCATCATCACCCAAATGAACCTATCCAAAATCGCCTTGAACATAATATAGAAAATGTTTCCTATGAGTTGTGGCATGAAATGAAGCCCCTGGATCTACTACCCAAGACTCAGAAATATTATCTACAAAAAGAATCAAATCATCTTGTAATGCATCACCTGTTACATTTGCTTCCTGATTTTTCTCTTGCTGTCCATCTCTTTGTTTCTTTGGAGCTCTGCAGTCTTTCTTCATATATCCTTCATTCCCACAATTCCATCACTCTATCTTTCCAAATATGGATTTGGATCTACCCTTCCTAGAATTCTCGTGGTTCCTTGAGCCCTTTCCTCTATCCTTTTGTCTTTCCCTTTTCTCCATGTTCAACGCATTACCTGATGTCTCACCTATTATTTTCTGTCACATTTCCTTGCTAAGGATAACACCAACAACATCATCAAATTTTAAAGTATTTCAACCAAAGACAGAGTTACTTACAGCCATGACCAAGCCATTCGAGCTTTCTAGAAATGAGCACAATATTAGAAGAGCCCCAACCTCATCATCAAAGTATACTTTTACATAACTTGGTTGATTAGTAACTGTATTAAATTCATTTAAATGATCTGCAACATAGATGATTTTAGGGGCTAAATTTCGCGAATGGGCTAATTTTCCATGCTTTTTCCCAAAAAATGATTCGCCAATTTCCATTTTTTCTAACAATGATTCACCCAAATTCCATAGAATAATATTATTTTACTTTGAAAATTGCCAAAAGTATATAGAAAATATATAGAATCCTTAGAAATTTGAATATTTTTACAAAACTATTGTCAAACATTTTACATTTTTTATATTAAGGACTAGTAAGATTAGCCCGTCTTAATATAATTTTCCATCCTTAAAATCATCCCTGATCTGCAACAAACCCAACTTCTGACATCTTCATATTAAATAATCTCTTCATTAGAAATACCTTATTGGATGTCGAGAGTTTTTCATATAGTTTATCAAATGTGTCCATCAACACCTTCATTGTCCTTTCTTTTGAAATATTGAAAGCCACTGATGCTGCTAGGCTCAATTGTATTGTTCCTAGTGCCTTTATATCAAGAACCTCCCATTCTTCATCCTTCATGGCCATTGGCTTCTTTTCTATTCCACCCAATGGTAGGAATAGATAATTCTGATATAAATAATCTTCCATCTGCATCTTCCATAACTGGCATTTTTGGCCTTTAAATTTCTCGACCCTAAACTTTCCATCTTCCACCATTTCTCCCACTCGAACTATGAACCCTTTTTTCCCATGAGTTACTTCCCATGAGTTACCTTTCACTATGATACCAGTGAAAACAAATGTGGAAATAAAACACAGAGGATACACAATACAATAGAGACACATATATACATGGTTCACCCAGTGTGGGCTACGTTCACAAGAGAAATTAACATGTCTTCTTTTATTATTATCCAACAAATGAAGGGATACAACCTACAACAAAACCACTCTAACTTCCTCTTCTTTCTCTCACAGTCTCCTATCTCAGAATACAATATTCGCAATGATGCATAGACGCAATAAATTTCCCTCATAAAAGAGGGTTTCCTTCTAGGGAAAAAAACCCTAACATAACTTCTATTGTCAGATATGTGACCTTATAATGAATGATCCAAATTTACTATGAAATTACAATATACATTTACAAGGAAATTCCCCCCCCGGACCCCGCAGAGGGGGTAAATCCCCTCTGCACTCCCTCGTGTGGAGGAGTGTACATTTGTTGGCCCTTGGTTATGGAAGGAAGCAAATATCAAGGAAGAAAAGGTGAAAAACGAGATGTGCAGAAGAAACAGTGACTGTTACTAGGTCGAAGTGAGAAAAAGAGAAAAAAAGATGGAGCAAAGTAAGGAAAAGCAAGTCGTTGGACGAGGAGATCAAGGATGATAGATTAGCAAGGATGAAGGATCATGGAAAACTCAACAAGAAGAAAAATCCACCATTGGATGCTTTGGAGCACCGTGCGAGAAGGAAAGAAAGACATGTTGGCAAGCCCTAAAAATGCAGGTCAAGTTGACCTAGGGTTTTGGTATCTAGGGTTTTGGTACCTAGGTTTCGGCCTAAGGATATCGATAAGATATTGTAATGTATAAATAAAGGTCAAGAGGACCTGGGTTGGGTTGTTATCATTGTTTCTAGTATTGATCTAGTTGTATTGTTGATGTGAGTGATTATTATCATATGAGAGAGAAGTGTTAAGTGTGAGAGCCTTCTGGTATTGTAATATCTCCAACTGGGTGCGGAGATCAAGTTCTGTAGATGGGTGCGCAGGAAGGGGAGAGGAAGAGAGAAGAAGCAAGAAGATTTGCTAACTAAGAGCGCAGATAAGAACTAAATTCTTACCTTAATATATTATAAGCACAACTCTGTGGACATAGCCCTAGAGAGAGGGTGAACCATGTATATTTTGTGTCATGTGTGTGATTGATGCTCTGTTCTTTGTCATTGATATATTTTTATTGCATTGTTGTGTTAGATCATATCTATAGTTGTGAGAAGTAGATCTAAGTTGATAAGTGATATATGCATAATGTGTTTCTCTGGTAGTCAATCCACTTGATAATCCCCTTGATTGTAGAAATATTTGTTATATAACCCCCTCATAGCTGCCTCAGGTGAGACTACATCTGCCTTGCAGGTGTTTTCGAAATAGCCAATAGTTAGGGCTTGTTGGTGCACTCTTGGAACTGAACCCTGGGTCTACCCCTATGCCAACAAATGGTTTCATTGGAAAGACAGGAATATTCTTGAGGGAATGTCAAGGTGGTTCCCATCAAAGATAGAGATTCAAAAGTGAATCGACGATCAAGAAAAGGACTTTGCTGAAGCCCAGAAAAAAAACCCTAATCTGAGTACAGAGGATTGGTTAGGAAGATATATCTTTACCAATATACACAAGATATTCTTTGGACGAATCCATCAAGAGTTATATGAGTGGTTAGCTAGGTTAGCAGATACCTAGTTTGAATTTAGATCTAGACCTCCTATGGTTTGGACATTGGCATTCATCCAGAAGGTCAAGAGAGTTGACAATGTTGTGTCAAGAGCAGTAGACCACTGGTTTGATAGCACCATTGGAGGGTACATCACCGAGTTTGTTGTTGACAGAGTAGAGTCGTATAGCCAAGCCGAGAGATATTTCTTCAAGGGACCCAGAGGGAAATTTTTACATTTTCGAAAGTTAAGAATCAAGATGCTATTGCATGAAAAGAACATCCTGAAGATACAGTAGATCGATTTGATTTGAAGAAGCTAATAATCAATAATTTGGACAATGACAGTGAAATAGAAGTTGGACATACGTGTACTGGGAGAGTCTTCAGAGAAGTGCACTTTGCGAACCTGTTCAAGAAGAACTACGGGGATGAGGGTTTATACAGTGGAGAAGAGGTAGATTGGAAGGATGAAGAAAATTCATAACCCACCAAGGCAGGGGAAGGGGAAGTTGAAGAACTTCGTCGAGATAAGCCAGAAACTTGAGGAACTGTGCAAACTATTGAAGTAAGTACTAGTATCCCTCCTGTTGTTTCAATAAAATTAAGCAATCAAAGTAATCAGAGTCACGAGAGCATTTAGATCACTGTCACTAGTAGTCTACCACATACTCAGTCAGGAAACCTAGGAAGATCTATGGAAGATGAGATGAAGCTCCCTATATTTAGGGGAGATGGATCTAAAGACCCTGATCAACATTGTTTCCTATGTGAAGCCATATGGAATATTAAAAATGTCACCGACGAAGCTGTTAAAAGAACCCAGTTTAGTACAACCCTTTGAGATCGCATACTAATCTGGTACATGAAGCTTGTCCAAGGACTTGCACAGCCTAAGCCACTAAATGAGATCAAAAATGCATTGATTGTAGAGTTTAAGAAACCTAATTCAGAGTCCCAGTGTATTACAGAACTAAAGGAGATCAAGCATAAGTTAGTCGAACCCATTTGGGAGTTTGATCAGAGATTCAAGACCTTAACATGTCAATTGACTTTTCAGATCCTAGATGAGAAAAACAAGGAATGGTTCATCGTTTCCCTTTTACCACACATCATAGTTCTTCTGATGCAACAGAATATTGCTTCGTAGGCTGAGGCATTGGATATCACCATGAAGCTAGAATCAAATCCTATGAGAGAATCCATCTCGGGTATGGGTCAAATGTTGAGTCAGCTAACTAGTTTGTCTCTATAGGTCGAAGATATGAAGAAAGACAAGGGAAAAGACAAAAGAGAAGACATATGGTGTGTCAGATGCATATCAGAGATCCATGACAAGGAACACTATCCCCTATTCCATGAATACTTGGCCTCTGGAGCTCCGAGTCCTTTGAAGCAAGTCACCTTACCCTAGTGTGAGGTATGTCGAAACAAACATCATACTGGTGAGTGCTATTACATGCAAAAATATGTTCATACACCCACAAATTTGTATTGCATGTTCTGTAAGTCCATGGGACATGATTATAGGGATTGTAGGGCTTATGATCTCATGCATGAAAAGTCAAGAGATATATACAAAATTCAAGGAAAAGTACAGCAAGAAGGAAACACTACGTAGTACAAATCCCCTGGGAGAGGAAACTTCAATCCTTGCGGTGGATTCAAAGGAGGAGGAGGAGGAGGTATGGGTCGAGGCCAAGGACAGATCATTTATTATAACTGCGCACAGCCAAGACACTTGGCAAGGGACTGTCAAAACCATTGTACCACTTGCAACTATTTCAACTCTTTCGAACACATTATCGAGGAATTTCCAACATTACTGGCCAATCTTCAAGAGAACCGAGGACCTCAGCAGAACCCGCAGATATAATTGATCAAAGATGAACCACGTGGAGAAGAACCTAGAGTTTCTATTATTACTAGAGGAGATGTTTTTACAGGAGAAGATAGACTGACCCAAGGAAATACTGTAGAGGACTCAGAAGTCAAGAAATCTGCAGAGTATACCCAAACCTTTGATGCAAAGAAAGAAAGACAATTATTTGAGGAGGAAAGAAAAGAGTTCAAAGAAGATCAAGGTTCTTCCTCAAAGACATGACCAGAAGTAAGAGAATATGGAATGCATCAGGCATTTGATCAGCCTGCTTTTCCAAGAGAAGGAAAAGAGGTAAGCAAGCTCATGGAATTTTTACATACTTGTATTAAGTTGATCCAGGATGAAAGTGTTGTACAAGAGTTACATAATTTAATCATAAAGTATGAGCTAGGAAATACTAACCCCTTACTGAATAGGGAAGTACACCAAATCGCTAAAAAGAGAAGGAAAAATAAGGAATTAGACTTGAATGCTCAAATAGTATAATATGATATAAACTATGTATTCCTCGACTTAGGCTTGGAGATCAATGTCATGACGAAGAAAACTTGGGCGTTGATGGGAAAACTGAAGTTGATCTATTCCCCTATCAGGCTCAGGATGGCTAATCAGCAAGTTGTCAGCCCCTTTGGAAGATTGGAACATGTCCCTGTGGACATCGACAGAGTAAGAACGTTTTCATATTTTGAGGTAATTGAGATAGTTGATGACAATTTCCCTTACCCTATGTTGTTAGGAATTGATTAGGATTTCAATAATTCCATTGTGGTTTATTTAAATAAAAGACATATGAAATTTGAGAGATATGTCCTTAGGTTCATCACACCTTTAGATCCAGATGAAGGTCAGTGATACACAAAACCCATCAGAGAAGAAGACCGTGCATATGAACTGGAAAACATATACAAACTAACATTGAGACAACAGGATTACATTAATCCTATGGCTGATGGAAATCTAAGCTAGTGAAGTGACAACGCATGTTCATCAGACTCATAAGAAGCACTAGAGAACTGGAAGAATAAAATATATGAAGTATCTACAAGAAGATGTGCTAGATTAACTAGAGAAGTCTGTTGGATCAACACAACAGTAAGTAACTTACCCACCTTTGATGGTCTAAATCCTTTAGAAACCTGCTTGTTGGACTTTGAAGAAAGTGTAACAATGCAACAAAGATTGTTGGTGATGGATGAGACCCTAAAAGAAACCCTGTCAAGATGGTGGGGGGAAAACAAAAGAAATATCACAGACTAGGTACAATGTTGTACCTTGATGACAACATAGTTTTCAGCCCAAGTAGAAGGTTGTGAAGTTTGATACATAGGCCGAAGCTTCCCAAAGGACCATGTGCGAAGCTGGGAGAAATCCTAGAACAACATTCCTCAAGAACAATGGGTACACAAATTCATTAACACCATGAATACAACCCCTATTAACTGGTACCTTCAAGTAGAGTTGTGCCTCATCATTACACATTGGAAAGGTATGACTCATAATTTTATAACCACCTTCTTATTTGAAAGTCAATATCTTTCAATAGATCAAGCATTACAGATTGTGAGATAGAAATTATTCGAGGAGGCATATATCATTCCTTTGGAATAAGAAGAGGATGAATGGATTGTGCCTCTCCAGAAACTGCAAGGCTGCTACAACATCAATACTGATGAAGATGATGATCCCAGGAAGGTAAACATCACCGAAACAAAAGGCCAAAGAGATGTGGAAGGAATAGGAGTTGAGTTACCATGCATTCGACAACCAATCAATATTAAGAAGGTCAATATTGGAACAAAATAGACACTGAATCTTGCAAATGTTGGAGATTGTTGGGATGTTTCTACCATTGACAAGATTACAGAGTTGTTGCATGAGTATCAAGACTTATTTCCAACCAATTTCACAGATATGAAGGGTATCAAAGGGCCTATGGGAGAGATGAGGATCCCTTTGAAACCAAATGAAAAATCCATCAAACAGAGACGCTACATATTGAACCCTAAGTATAAAGAGAAAGTGAATATTGATCTCGACAGAATGCTGGAAGTAGGTATTATATAACCTATCGAAGAATCAGAGTGGATCATCCCTATGGTGGTGCAAGACAAGAAGATAGGTGAGATCAGGATCTACATAGATCTCAAGAAGTTGAACGATGATTCTTTGCATGACCCCTTCCCTACACCACTAACTGACTAAGTGTTAGATAACGTGGGAGGCCAGGAGGTATATTCTTTTACAGACGAAGTTTTAGGATACCATCAGATCTGGATTGCCAAGGAGGATCGCCATAAGACCATGTTTTCCACAGAATGGGGATCCTACCAATATACAGTGATTCCATTTGGATTGAAGAATGCCCCAACCATCTTTTCCAGGGTGGTGGTCTAAGAATTCAAGGAATTTCTGCATAAATGTCTAGAAGCATATTTTGATGATTGGATTGTTTTTAGTTTGTTAAAGAATCATATTGAATGTCTAAGGCTAATGTTGGATAAATATAGGCAGTGTCAAATTGTTTTGAATTTGAAGAAGTCCATCTTCTTCTCACCATTTGGAGTGTTGTTATGACATATTGTATGCAAGCATGGATTGCTAGTAGATCCATCTAAAATCTCCATTATAGTTGATTTGCCACCTCCTACTTCAGTCAAACAACTACGCACTGCGTTGAGACATATTGTTTATTACAGGAAGTTCATCAAAGGATATTCCCATATTACAACACCCATGGAGAATATTTTGAATAAGTACTGTCAGTTTAGTTTGATAGAAGAATGCCAGTAGACCTTTGACACACTGAAATAAAATATGGTTATCGCGCCTATTCTAGTCTTCCCAGATTGGAGCAAATAATTTCATGCGCATGTTAATGCATCGTCCATTGCATTGGGAGCTGTGTTAGCACACCCTGGTGAAGGAGATATTGATCATCCATTATCTTTTGCTAGTAGGAAGCTATCAACTACAAAGGTCAATTATACCACCACTGAGAGAGAAGGATTAGCCATGGTGTATGCATTGGAGAAATTTCTCCACTATTTGTTGGGAGGACACTTTAAAATTTTTATTGATCACTCTGCGCTGAAGTACCTAGTCAACAAGCCAGTGTTGGGGTGAATAATATGCAGATGGATTCTTCTATTTTAGGAATATGATTTTGAAATTGTGGTTAAACCAGGAAGAATGAACAAAGGTCTTGACCACTTGTCGAGGTTGGAACATGGAGAAGAGCCCACCAGTTTGGAGGATACATTATCGGATGCACAACTACTAGCCATTAGAAATATTGATGACCACATCACAGACATAGTCCAGTTCCTATCAACAGGAATGGCACCTAGTGAGTATACAATTCCCCAGAAGAAACACCTAGTGGTGCGCACTGCAGACTTTTCACTTATAGTTGGACAACTATACTAAGGAGGTTTGTTATGGTGGAAAAACGACCATTGATCCTTGTAGAATCTCATGAGGTCGTCGTAGGAGGATATTATGCAGGGAAATCAACTGTGCTAAAGGTTCTGAGAGATGGCCTTTGGTGGCCCACCTTACACAAAGATGTTAAAGACTATTCCAGAGCCTATGATGTCTTCCAAAAAGTTGGGAAACTATCCAGGAGATATGACATGCTCTTAGCACCACAACTAACCCTACAAGCATTTGAGAAGTGGGCCATTGACTTTGTCGGATCTATAAACTCACTAGGAAAGCGCACAGGAGAAAGGTAAATCATCACTGCAACAGAATACTTGATTAGATGGGATGAATCTAGAGCAATTAAGGATTGTAGTGCAACTACAACTGCGTGATTCATATTTGAGGACATCATAACCATGTTTGGATGCCCAAAGATCCTTATGAGTGATCAAGTCACACATTTCATAAATAAAACTATTGAAGCCCTGACTAAGGAATTTGTAGTCCACCATTTGAAGAGAAAACCTTACCATCCTCAAGAAAAGGGGACGGTTGAAGAATTCAACAAGATATTGGAGACGACATTAACGAAGATCTACAGTGTGAACAGGGATGACTAGGATTTAAGAGTACCAATAGTACTGTGGGCATGTAGAACCACTTGCAAGAAGATAACAATGCAAACCCATTTTAATTTAGTATATGGTCTCGAATTCATTGTGCCAATGGAGTATTTGGTACCAAGCCTAAGAATTGTTTCCTTTACAGATATGGATGACACTGGCATTGTTCAAGAAAGGCTTGCACAATTTCCAAAGAGTTGGGAAACTGTCCAGGAGAGATGACATGCCCTTAGCACCACAGTTGACCCTACAAGCATTTGAGAAGTGGGCCATTGACTTTGTGGGACTTGTAAACTCACCAGAAAAGTGCACAGGAGCAAGGTACATCATCACTGCAACAGAATACTTGATTAGATGGGTCGAATCCATAGAAATTAAGGACTGTATTGCAACTACAGCTGCGCGATTCATATTTGAGGACATCATAACCATGTTTGGATGCCCAAAGATCCTTATGAGTGATCAAGTCACACATTTCATAAATAAAACTATTGAAGCCCTGACTAAGGAATTTGTAGTCCACCATTTGAAGAGAACACCTTACCATCCTCAAGAAAAGGGGACGGTTGAAGCATTCAACAAGATCTTGGAGACAACATTGACGAAGATTTACAGTGTGAACAGGGATGACTAGGATTTAAGAGTACCAACAGTACTATGGGCATGTAGAACCACTTGCAAGAAGCTAACAATGCAAACCCATTTTAATTTAGTATATGGTCTCGAAGTCATTGTGCCAATGGAATATTTGGTACCAAGCCTAAGAATTGTTTCCTTTACAGATATGGATGACACTGGCATTGTTCAAGAGAGGCTTACACAATTTCCAAAGAGTTGGGAAACTGTCCAAGAGAGATGACATGCCCTTAGCACCACAGTTGACCCTACAAGCATTTGAGAAGTGGGCCATTGACTTTGTGGGACCTATAAACTCACCAGGAAAGTGCACAGGAGCAAGGTACATCATCAGTGCAACAGAATACTTGATTAGATGGGCCGAAGCCAGAGCAATTAAGGACTGCAGTGCAACTACAGCTGCGCGATTCATATTTGAGGACATCATAACCATGTTTGGATGCCCAAAGATCCTTATGAGTGATCAAGTCACACATTTCATAAATAAAACAATTGAAGCCCTGACTAAGAAATTTGTAGTCCACCATCTGAAGAGAACACCTTACCATCCTCAACAAAAGGGGATGGTTGAAGAATTCAACAAGTTCTTGGAGATAACATTGATGAAGATTTGCAGTGTGAATAGGGATGACTGGGATTTAAGAGTACCAGCAGTATTATGGGCATGTAGAATCACTTGCAAGAAGCTAACAATGAAAACCCATTTTAAGTTAGTATATGGTCTCAAAGTCATTGTGCCAATGGAATATTTGGTACCAAGCTTAAGAATTGTTGCCTTTACAAATATGGATGACACTGACGTTGTTCAAGAGAGGCTTGCACAGTTGGTCAAATTGAAAGAAGACAAATTTTTTGAAGGATTTCATCCAATGTGAGTGGGAAATCTCGCTTACAGACTTAGCATTTAAGGACTCTAATCATGCATGCAGAAAATGACCATTTAAAGGCCTCTACTTTTTCCTATTCTCCCAACACAAAACCCCACATTCATGCAATACAAAAGTGAAAAAAAGATTAGGTAACTCTACCTTAAATCCTTCGTTTGATGTCAATCCCTTCACTTTCACTCTCTCCTTGACTGCAAGCCTCCTCCCAAAGCTGACCTGCATTCACACATAGAAAAACAGAGAGCTGCAAACATGCATTTCATATACTAATTGTTGGGTTAGATGTGACAATATCATAAAATAAATACATAATTTGAACACATAATATGGTGGGATGAAAAAAGTATTCCTTTTTGTATTAATCTTCACAAGAGTAAACTTACAACATGTGGTTGGCACTGCTCCTCGAACCTAGTCCTAGGCTCCTCTTCACAATGCACCAACTACTCAACCTCACAATATAATTATAGGAAAATGCAGAAAAGGGGGGATAAATTTGGGCAGAGTTTCTATGCTCTTCTTCTTCTTTTTCAAATGGGACCCCTACCCCTTCTTTTATAGGTAGTTATTCGGTTGAATGACTATCCATAGGTAGTCAAACAATTTTAGCAATTTCCTGAAACTTTGTTTCTCGTCTGCAACTTTCCATTTTTTGTGATTTTTCCAGTGTACGCGGGCTATATAAGGCCTGCAAGCATATGGATGTGTGCATACGCGAGATGTAGAAGGACAGGGCGCCTATGGCTCAAAAACGAGGGCTTTTTAATAGAGCTTGCCTCAAGAAATTGGCAACTAGTAGGGCTAGAGGCTAGGTATGCAGGTTGGGTGAAAATTAGGTTTATAATAGTACAGAATGAAAGATAGAAGGCCTATCATGACAGGCACATCAAGAAGAAGGAATTTAAACAAGGTGATTTGGTACTGGTATATGAAAGTAAGTTCATCAAGCATCCTAGGAAGTTTAGAATGCATTGGCTCGGGCCATATGAGATTGCTTATGTTATAGAGGGAGGAGTCGCGCAGCTGAAGACTTTGAATGGAGAATGGAAGGAAGGATTAATGAACGGGAGTCAGCTGAAGTTGTATTATGAAAACAAACTGCCTCGCATCTCTCAGTAGAAGAATGAATAAAAGGGTCTAGGTACCAGGTGCAGTTAAAACTGGGTGCCAGAAATAGAAAAGACAATTTGCACAAGGAGGAAGAGGAGGCATAGAGCAGAAAGAAAAGGCTACACTGCACAGTCCGAAGTTGAAGTAAAATAGAAGGATTATATCTGAAGTGAGTGTTGGGGGCTTGTTGGCCCTTGGTTATGGAAGGAAGCGAAGATCAAGGAAGAAAAGGAGAAAAGTGAACTGTGCGGAAAACACAGTGACTCTTACTGGGTCGAAGTGAGAAAAAGAGAAGAAAAGACGGAGCGAAGTAAGGAAATGAAAGTAATTGGATGAGGATGATAGATTAGCAAGGAAGAACTATCATGGGCAACTCATCAAGAGGAAAAATCCACCGTTGGATGCTTTGGAGCACCACGCGTGAAGGATGGAAAGACAAGCTGGTGAAGCCCTGAAAACACGAGTCAAGTTGAACTAGGATTTTAGACACCTGGGGTTTTGGTATCTAGGGTTTTGACACGTAATTTTTGGCCTAAATATGTCAATGGGCTATTGTAATGTCTAAATAAAGGTCAAGAGGACCTGGATTGGGTTGTTGTCATTGTTGCTAGTATTTCTCTAGTTGTATTGTTGATGTGAGCAATTATTATTGTACGAGAGAGAAGTGTTAAGTGTGATATCCTTCTGGTATTGTAAGATCTCCAACTGGGTGAAGAGATCAAGTCTTGCAGCTGGGTGTGCAGGAAGCGGAGAGAAAGAGAGAATAATAAAGAAGATCGGCTAGCTAAGAGCACAGATAAGAACTGAATGCTTACGTTAATATGTTATAAGCATAGTTATGTGGACGTAGCCCTAGAGAGAGGGTGAACCACGTATATCTTGTGTCATGTGTGTGATTGATGCTCTATTATTTTTCATTGATATATTGTTATTGCATTGTTGTGTTAGATCAGATTTATAGTTGTGAGAAGTAGATCTAAGTTGATAAGTGATATATGCATAATGTGTTTCTCTAGTAGTCGATCCACTTGATATTCCCCTTGGTTGTAGAAATCTATGTCCTACAACCCCCTCATAGCTACTTCGGGTGAGACTGCATATTCCTTGCAGGTGTTGTCGAAAGGGATAGTAGCTAGGCCTTGTTGGTGCAGTCTTGGAGTTGAACCCTAGCTCTGCCCCTGCGCCGACAACATTCTTCTGAGGTGTAAAGTATTCATGGGTATAAACACGGTTGAAAAAAAAGACCTATGAATCAGGAAGATAATCAGGCTCCACAACCAACATAGTCAAAGACCAACTGATGAAAAAACTGGTCTTGGATATAATAAGAAAGAAGAAGGTGTAAAATGGAGCACCATTCAAAAGAATTATAAAGGATCATACTCCTCAAAAGAAAAAGGTACATTCATAAACCAAAAACAAACCATGAACTTTGTCAAGGAAGGAAGCTATAAAATTCAAAAACAAGAAACATAACAATAGACTTATCATGTCACAACAAACTCAAGTATGGAAACACCGTCAATGGTTATTTCTTTTCTTTTCATAACTTTTTTCACAAATCATTGGAATGAAAGAGTATTGAAAGGAGATATTCAGGAAGGTCAAATAACTTAATGAGATGTTGGAGATGCAATTATTTTGGCCACACACAAAAAACAAATCATACCATAAGATTCTACAATTGTGATAGATTTGGTCACAAATCCCAAAACTGCAGAAAATCAAGAAGTCAATACATGATAAATAATTCATATAAGTCAGGAAGAAAATCTAATGAAGGTTGGAAGAAAAGAAGAGATGAAAAATATCAAAGGATAAATTTAGAAAAGAAAGATCCAACAAAAAAAATATCTTATGAAAAGATATGGAGAACAAAATCTGAAATAGAAAGCAAGAAAGATGATCTGGCACCTAAAAATGAAGAAATTGATAACAAGAAAATTATGGTTAAAGTTCCTAATAAGGAATGTGAAATTCGGATATTTGAAAATTAAATGGATCAAGATCAAGAAAAGAGAGTTCCTAAAGAAGAATATGACACAATAGTAGATACTGACAATATCATGCAAACCAATAGTCCATTAGCCAATGAAAGAAAAATGCAAAAAGAAGAAGATGAAGAAACATTTGGGTGCACAAAATAGTGGTGATGATGATGAACTCCTAAAAGAAAATTGCTCTGTAGATTTGTGAGTTGAATTAAAAAAATAATATCTAAAGAAGGAAGCAACAAAAGAGTTCAAAATATATAAATACATAGTATGAACAGAGCAAAGTTATTAATTGTATCAAAGAATAGTAAAAATCTCTTTGAATCAAAGAACTAAAATTAATAACATACTTTAACAATTCATTATAAATGGAAAATGATCAATTGGTAATGTTCATTTGGTATCACTGTATATGATCAACTAGTATTAATTGGTGTCAATTGGTACTCTTGCAAAAATCAGAATATCAAGAAGAAGAAGAAGAAATAGATGAAGAAGATCAATAAGATTCACACCCTTGTCCTTTATGACAAAAGAGAAAATAGTAAAACCCTATGAAATAGTAAAAACTCAAGGGGAGTATTCAATTTGGTCATCAAATGAGGAAGTCATTGGATTAGGTTTAAAAGACTTGATCATTAAAAAAAAATGTTATCAATAAGACTACCTATTTGAACACAAAATCCCAAGAGATTGAGATAACGACTGACACATTCACAGGGGGAGAAAAGCAGTAAAAGTTTAACTCTTTGTCATTGATGTCAAAGGGGGAGAAAAATAGTAAAACAAATTTGGTATTAGTATTTGGTATAAGTAAAGTTTAAAATCCTCCAACTTGAAAATGAGATTAGTGAGAGGGGGAGAAAAATTATTTGTTTTACAAATATGTTTCCCTCAATTCCAAAGGGGGAGATTGTTGGCATTATTGATTGTGTGTTGTCATTGATGGAAAGATGAGTCAAACATGTACAATAATCAGAGGAAAAGGAAGATCGCCTTGGGGAAGAGGAAGATCACCTTGGAAAAGAAGAAATTCATGATCACTATTGATCACGATAGGATCAATAATGATCCTATGTTCCTAAACCTCAGGAGAGATAGAGGGGAGATTCTACAAAGAATACACACAGAGATTCAAATCATGCAATGTTAAGGTATTTGGAAAGGATTAAGGAAAAATCATAAGGGAGAGCACTTTCAAAAGTGCTATCGGGATTGAAATCCCCACAATAAACTCCAAAAGAATCAAGGAAGAATCATGTTCATTGATTTAGTTCTCGGGAAAATCTTGGACCATTAGATCACGCATAAGCCAAAGCCTACATACAAGAATCCCTTGTGAAGGATAGTGGAATCCTAATCATCCATTCAAAATTAGGGAGTAATCACAATCATTAGATTAGTTCAGGATCTATCATGATTGTCAGATAGAACCAAGTGAAAGGATAGGATAAGTGGACACCATAAGACACAAAGTCTTGAAACCTATGAAGTCATGAAGTGAACGTCGACCTTTAGATCTCATGGAGAAAATTCAGGTTAGTTCTCAATCATTGGATCAAGTAGAGGATAGGAACTTTGACACTTCAGCGATTCAGGATTAGTAGATCAAAGTTTTAAAAGTGTCATAATCCTGATGTAACGTCAATTGTTGAATAAAGGATGAACTTTGGATGAATCTATGACTGTTAGATCTAGGAGGAAGACATGTGACACATCAATGGGTCCACATTAGTAGGATCATGTCAACAATAAATCACATGTGGCCCAATCAAATGGTGACAAATGTCAAGGTCGATGTGGCACATAAGGTCCATGAAAGTCACGAATCAGGGTGACACATGGCACAGGGACTTAGGGTCCACATCTTCTTGACTGACGTTAGTAAGACACATCACTCTTGGATTACTAACTTCAGGGATATCCAAGATTATTTTATCATCTAATCATCGAAGTTCAGAATCACTAAGCAATAATAATTGATATACTTTGGGATCATTATTGACCATTGATCAACCGTAGTGGAAAGATAGTATAAGCAAGGCCAAAGGCCTGCAGTCCCAGAGTAAACAAAAACCATCAGATTGAGTTGGGGGAAGACCCACAGTGGTGGACCTATTTAGTGCTTTGGTGATAATTGAAGGATAGGGTAAATCTCAAATTCCTAAAGTCCTGGATTGTCGAAGCCCTAGAATCTTGTCAACCATCAAGTTGTGTGGAAATAGTCAACTTCGACATTGACCAAATTCAGAGATAAAGGAAGTTGATTTATTCAAAGGATATCGAAGTCTCAGAATGTCGAAATGAATGAGGACCATCCATATCAACTGAAAATTAAGTCACGATCGTCGATTTCATTGAAGCCTCTCGATGAGCCAGGATAGTCCATTCAACGAGAGATTAATTATCAACCGTCTAATCTACTAGTGAAGAGAGTATACACACTTCGGTGAAATTTACTCCAAGAGAATTGGAAGTCTACAAAGGCTGGAAATATTGAAGGCCAAAGTACCGAAGAGCTTGGTTCCAACGTCGATTATGTGATAAGGAGAAGAAGCTAATAAGGAGCACAAAGGGCCTAGAAGTAAATAAGCCCTGGGACATTTGAATATGGTCCCATGTAGAAGAATAAGGGTGGAGGGAGAAAAGCGCTAATAGAACAATGTTTGAAATGTATAAGCCCATGGTTTTGAGCCTGCGGTCACAAAGAGAAGTGGATTGAAGGAAGTGCCTCATACATAATTATTCTTTTGTAAACAAGTTAATGCATGTAGAGTAATTCAACAAAGATTGACACCAAATGAGTTCATTGTTTCTTCAAGATAATTTACGCATGAAGGGATAAATAAAATAACAAAATATTTGAAGTCTTCTTAAGTTAAATTCAATCATTTATTGATAAGATTATAATGAATAGGTGCAATGGTTCATTGTAAAAAGACACATTGGTTAAATATTATACCTATTCAAATACTATATAAACCAGAAACTTCTAGTGAAAAGAGTGTGTCTTGGTGGATATATATATATATATATATATATATACACTGGATTGAATTAAAGTTCATTCTATCAATTTGGTGTTTGTTTACACATTGAGTCTTTTTATGAGGGTTGGATTCCTCACATCTCAGTTGGATCTGAGATCAACAAGTTGGGTCTTGTTTTGAGGGTTGGATTCCTCATTTCTCAATTGGATCTGAAAACTACAAGTTGGGTCTTGTATCAGAGAGTTGGATCTCTCATATTTATTTGAAGTTGAAGATATTGAAGGATTGATTTTATTTGTATTCATTCAAGTTAAATAAATAAAAGAAAGATAGTTTATCTACTTCATACAGTTTGTGTTATACATGTTTATGAATAATTAATTGAGTTGCATATATCTTATTTATTTAATTCAGCTAACATATGAAAGTGTGAAAAGCAGTCAAAGTTTCCAGGCACTGATTCACCCCCACCCTCTGAGTGTTAGTGTTTGTTTCAACATAAAGGATTGTGCCAGTATATGAAGACTGTGATTCTAGATCCAACAAACGATTAGGAAAAAATCATTGTTGGCGAGAAAAAGGATAAGGTTGTGGGGGTCATCATGACCTATATCTCGTGGGAGATTCGATTTCACATCAGTGGAATTGAATTCCCTCATCAAGTCTAGAAGAAGATGAAGTCTATATTTGTTAAGAACCAAATATCAATATAGCATAGAAAATCCTCAGAAAAAGTACTCAACGCCTTGAAAAAGAGATAATTTCAGATAATAAGCCTCTTCGAGGGGGAAACCTCCTTTTACCCCACTTAAATGTTCAAGTACA
>ML791335.1:516985-530908 GCA_009831015.1 Picea engelmannii
ACAAGATGATTCAAAATGAAAATGTCTCCTTGGTATATATAGGAGACTAGGAGGTATAATTACAACTAATGGCCTAAAGCCGACATAAATAAAATAACATTAGTAATATAATATGCCCCAATTAAGGGGTAATGAGCCAATATCAGGGCTTAACATGCCCCTCCCCTTGAGACAAGTGTTGTCTGCAATGCTTGAGTAACTCTGGATGCTTCTGTATAAAAGACTCATCTTCCCAAGTGGAATCTTTAGCCGGTAGTTTCTGTTATCTCCTCAAATAAATTGGTAGATTTTTTCTTTTTGAGGAGATAGGTTGTTATCTAAATTGTATTCCTAAATTTTTGTAAGTAGGTTAGAGAGTTTGTATTTTGAAAATAAGCTCAAAAGAAATTTTGAATTTGGTTTAGTCAAGAAAAAGTCAAAATATTAGGTTCTGTTGGTTTAGGCGAGCCTCAGATGTGCTCATTAACCACCGAAAGCCTTTGTTCTCGGAAGTTAAGGGGTCAAAGCAAGAAGGCGATTAACCACTGAAACTGTTTCAACAGTAAAAATGTAAAGCCCATGATTCCGCACAAGCCAGCTGTCAAGTGGGCGCAATGATTAAACATAACCGCCGAAAAGCTCGCCATGATGGAGGGTATGCATGTTCATGGTGTCTATCCAAAAAAGTTTGAAGCTCCTGTGTCCTTTCAATCACATTGATCATTTCAAAATCCAAACACGGCGGGGATTTGTATGTGTGATTTCACGGAACCTCCCTCCATTTCAGTCGTGAGTACTCAAGCCATCATGATCTCGTTACTCTTTTAGAATTCCTCGCTGAGTCATCATGAATCCCAAAAATTGTTGAGACAACCGTGAAGTTCGCGATTTCATCAGTCAATCATATTCTCAGAGATATTCATCCCATTTCCTCTGGTGATTGTCAAGGCGCCATCAAAATCCAAGTGAGCGTTCTCGAGTCAAGTAAACCAGTTGGATCATCAGGTAAGCTCATAAATTATCCTCTGTTAGTTTCCAAAAATGAATTTTCCACCGAAAATCTAAAGTTTCGGCACATTCTCAGTCGAATTGTCGCCCGAAACTGGGTCAGTTTCTGAACTCGATCATCTTAATGTTATGTTACTCTGTTCCATCTATTTTCCATAAAATATTTTTGCTGTGTTCATAGTTCCCATAGTCATTGTCTCCCCGGATATCTAGTTTCCCATAATTTCAAGCACAGTCAGCATCAACCCATGTCGAAAGCAGGGCTAGCCTTGAGATCTGAGGTGGATGGCGTTTGGTATTTAGAAGCCCATCCGGAGGTGGCAGAAATTTTTAGACAGACTGGAGTTTTTGCATACTGTGAGAAATTAACAAGATTTCACCAACAGGTGGTTGAATCTTTTTCTCTTTCCTATGATGGAAGGACTGCTAAAGTTGGCAAGGAGGAGATTATCATCGACGAAGCAGCCCTTGCTGAGTACACAGGATTACCCAGAATGGGAGACTGTTGGTTTAAAACCACCATACCTTCAAGCATTGAATTCAGGTCCTATTTGCTACCTGTACATAAAGATTTAACTTGGAAGAAGGACATCCCAATGTCTTATTTGGAACCCAAATGGAAGTCCCTGTTGAAGGCAATTTTGGTGTATATCACTTGTGAGGGGCGCTACAACAAGGCAATGTTTTACCATTTTAAACTTCCGAATCATTTCACAGGTAGAGGACCAATAAACCTGCCTTACTTCTTTCATAAAACCCTGACAAAGATGGAAAGACAAGTGAAAGCCCAGCCTGCTAAAGTTGTCAGCAGATTATCACATCAAGGGCTAATTACTCTTCTTGTGAGAGAAGCTCTGCAGAGGAAATAGATTGAGTGGGGCTTCTTTTTGTTTTGGAATGAATTTCAAACAGAAAGACCACCAGAGACAGAAACCAAGAAAGCCAGGGGCAGAAAAAATCCTACTCCCAAGAGCAGCCATAGGAAAAGGAAAGGAATATCACTACCAAGAGATCCCATAAAATCATCCCCTGGCAAGAAGGAAGGAATCAAGAGAAAATTGCAGTTTGAAGGTAAACAGTTTAAAAACCCTGCCACAGGAAATAACCCTCTAAATCTACCATACAGTGATTCAGAATCAGAACTAGAGGTGGCAGAGACTCAGGAGAACATACAGATTGAACAGAGTGCGGATTATTGTTCAAATCCACCTTCACCAAAGCCTGCAGAGGCCCACAAGCAACCAGAAGCAGAAGCTTCCTCAAGTAAGCCCAAAACAGCTAGAGCACGGAAGATCAACAAGCTCCTGCAATAGATTTATGAAATGGAAGTTCTAGAGAGGGTGATTAACTTTCGGTGGTTTAGGCGAACAGGACGATTGTTCATTAACCACCGAAAGCGGTGCTTTCGGTAGATAACCCACCCAGAAGCTTTCCAAGTTAACCACCGAAAGCCTGTCATGTCCAAAATGAACATGTTTTTACACAGATCAAAGTTTTTTGAGATGAAAAGATTCGAGATCTTTTCGAATGAACATCTAATGAATTATCAAGACTAGCCCAACAGTTATTTTTGACAAATTGTGGAAAGAGGAGATGTTTCAAAGGTTTTTTGGACATCTTTAACTAAGACAGAAAATCAGGACACCTTGCCACATCAACAGATTCGACTTTGTCTCTATTGGAGAGTCATCATTTAGCCTTGGGAGGCTATCTTGCACTACACCAACAATCAACAAGAGAGAAATCTGGGATTGACCTCATTTTGGGGAATCATCCCACTTCTTTTGCAACTTAATTTTGAGTTACTATTTTTAGTATATTTTATCCTTGTTTTCAGGTTCCCAGAACTACTTTGTAAAGCTATAAAGCTTAGGATAGAAGACAAACTAAAGGTTCTATTTTGGGTTCTATATGCTACTACTGTAATTGAGACTCATTCTTAATATATGAAACATTGCAAGCTTCCTTCATTTGTCTTTTCAGACCTTTTTCCTTTGTTCTATGATATCTTATGAGTGAATGTTCTTTATTGATGCTTATTCAATTTGCATGTGACTGTCATCTCACTAATTGATTGATTAAGTTGAGAATCATAAGTTATTGTCTTAGTTTTTAAACCCATTGTGCTTATTGTTTATATGAGTATAATCTGGTTCAACAACTATCTTCTGTTCTATTTGATCAACCCCTGTCTGATTGCATTCTTAGAAGGCCTTGTGATATTTGATATTACTAGATAGTCTTAAAAACACAGTCCAACCCCTAGATATTCATCTTGATCCAAAAAACCACATCATTTATTGAGAAAATAGCTTCAAAAAGATTAAGTTACCAAGGATCTCTGACTTACAGCCTAGGAGAGTTTCCTGGAGTGATAACAAATTGGCGCAGTTGCCGAGGAAAGGAGATCGAAGCTCAGCTTCCTTGGGAGATGACATAGCTCCAGCTTTGATGATAGACAAAGTCTGAACATTATTCAGGTTGTAATTTTCTATCTGGCGACTCCATTGAAACGAAGTGGCTCCAAAAAGAGCTCACACCAGGGTGAACCAAGAAGGCCCACTGACAACACCAGTTCCTGATCCCGAGAAGATCATCAGTAAGGGTAAATTTTTGCAAAGACATGCTTCTGGATCTGCAAAGGCAGTAGATTCAGGTATTCAAACCGATACTCCTCCTTTCATATCTAAAAAGTCTCTAGTTGAATCCCCTGCTGCTGAAACTCATAATTCTCAGAAAATTGAAAATTGATCTCAAGTATCTAAGGTAGAAGAACCTTCATTTTCTTCTAATATTACTGACTCTGTTCTTGAGGTTGATGTTTCGTCCCATCCAAAAGAATTGAATACAGAATCCTTTCAACAGAAAGAAACCTCCTCCTCATCTTCCTTGGATTCCTCACCCATCAAACCTTCAAAAGGTTTTCTATACACTCACACTAATCTTCCTGTTCTTGAAGATATTCTTCAGGATCTGTCCTCTAAGGGAGAAGAGAATTTAGCCTTGTTACTCGGTCAATTTTATAAAGCCTCTTATTTTTCACCTATTTCTGAAACTTACGCTCAAGGTGAAGTGAGACAGCCATTCTATTCTAACTCAGGCAATCCATCTCCTCCGTCATCTCCTACGATTTCCTCGTCTGCGTCAATCACCAAGACTTCCATGGCTGCCCCTTTGACCAGGATGGAACACATTTTGGCAAATAGATATGCCCCACTTGTATTGCCAAATCCCTTGTCTTCTATGCCAACCGGAGACTATGAGAAATATATGCCAAAGTTTACAGGAGCAGGGGATTATACTGTTGAAGAGCATATTGAAGATTTTTATGCTTATGCCGAAAATATCAATATTTCAGAAGAAGATGTGTGGAATAGAGTTTTTGTTCAGAGTTTGGATGGCCAAGCCTGAAAGTGGTTCAAAGAGCTACCAGCAAATTCGATCACAGGCATTGAACAATTAGATGAGGTATTGTTGAAGCACTGGGGAGAAAGAAGAGATCTGTTATACTACATTTCTGAGTTTGGAAATTTGAAGAGGGAAGATGGAGAGTCGGTCTCGGACTTCATCAAGAGATTCAATAGGATGTTTGGTAAGATCCCTGCAGAGATTAAACCAAGCGACGCATCGGCAAAGATCACATTCTCTGCTACCTTTGATCCAGATTTTTGTCTAATTCTTAGAGAAAGACGATCAGCCACACTTGCTTTAATGCAAGATGCCACCCTTGAGGTTGAATCTAACATTATAACATCTCAAAAGCTTAAAGGAAGGGTTGAGAGGAAGAAATCTGTTTTTGAATCCTCCTCTTCTTCTAATAGTAAAATGGAAAATATGGCGAAGATGTTAGACAGTCTGACATCTGAAATGTCAAAATTGAAGGTTCAGAATCAGCAACCAGCATGGGCAAAAGAGCCAAGTGCTTTTGCCCCCAAAAATCCAAATGTTTTTCCTTACAGAAGGAATAATCCACAAGTTCAGATCCTTCAAAGAGATAGAAACCCAGTTGACGATCAGAGGATCAGACCACCTTTTCAAAATGCAGTATTAGATGAAGAGCAATAGCCACCTCATGATGAATTCGAAGATGCAGATGAGATAAACTGTTTTGGGGATGAAAATGATTCTTCATTTTTGACACAGGTAGACTATGAAGAAGCCCTGATGGATCAACAAATTCAAGAGGCAAGTGTTGAAGGATCTGTTTACTTGACAGATGAGCAGAAAGGTTACAACTTAAGATCCAAGAGTGCTGGTCTGAAACTACCCATTGCTGCTCCCATAAAAAACAAGGAAGTTGCTGCTCCTGTGAAGAGTAAAGAGGTTACTTCCAAGCAGCCTCCCACTCCTGAAAAATAGACCTCCCTTCCTGCAAAACCACAGAAGAAACAAATTCAGCCCCCAGACAAGGAGCAGATCAATCTCAAAGCCCCTTCCAATGAGGTAAAGGTTTTATACAGATCATCTTTCTCTTTTAACTTTGAATCAGAAATTCAAAAAGTTAAGATACCGATGCCTTTAACTGAACTCATGAAGAATGAAATTTTTAAATCAGCCATCCTGAAGTCTCTTGAACCAAAGACCTCTTCATTTGATGATTTTTTTAACCTACAAGATGATAAGCCTAAAGTAACCATAGGGCCTATGATAGAAGACCAAGATGATTCTTGCCCTCCATTCTACATATCCCTAAATGTCCATGACAAAATCCTTCACAATTGTTTGCTCGACTCCGGAGCATCACATAATCTTATGCCAAAAGTGGTTGATGGATGATCTTGGTCTGGAGGTCACCAAACCATATCAAGATATTTTCTCCTTTGATTCTAGGAAAGTCATATGTCTCGGCCTCATCAAAGACCTTGTCATAAACCTTTCCCAATTTCCCATGAGAAGCATGGTTATGGATGTGGTGGTTGTTGATATTCCACCTAACTTTAGGCTTATCTTGTCTCGTTCATGGGGAAAAAGGTTAGGAGGAACCTAGCAGATGGATCTATCATATGCTATGATTCCAATTTTGGGGGGGGAGCTGAAAAGACTTTACAGGGAGAACCAACTTGCCTACATCATCAGTGATGGAAATAATTCTGTCAATCATCCTATCTATGTTGTGGATACAGATTTTGGTTCATGCATCCTTTAGATAGATGATGCTCAATCGAATCCTATGCAGCTTGTGAAGCCTATTGAATAGCAGTCTGATGGTGAAGACATTGCAATCTAGACTATGTAATTTGATGGGGCCAGCACTAATGATTCAGTAGGTGTTGGGGTAGTTCTGATCTCTGCTTCAAAGGAGACTATATCTTTGTCTTTCAAGCTCGACTTCAGAACTACTAACAATATAGCAAAATATGAGGCTCTTCTATTGGGATTAAATTTAGCCAAAGAGATGGGGATAAAAGGTTTGAAGGTATTTGGAGATGCAGACCTCATTATACAACAGGTAAACAACACCTTTCAAGCTAAGCATGTCAGATTGAAGGCCTACAGGGACGAGGTATGGAAAGTGCGAGAATCTTTTTTTGTTTTTGAAATTTCATATATACCAAGGGACAAGAATCAGCTCATTGATTATCTTGTTGTTTCAGCCAGCATTTTCATTCCTCCCATGCCCCCTAGGCTCAGTTATGAGATTCAAGTAAAATATCGACCATCCTTACCTGACAATATCCAATATTGGAAAGTTTTTGAGGATGATGATGAACTTAACAGATTTCTCCAAGTAGTAGATGAATTTTCTGATATGCATGTTGATCAGCAGAATCTAAATGTAGAAGAATCCCAGAAACCTGAGCTAAAGAAAAAATTGAGCCAGCATGATATTGTTCAGCTACCCAACAATTATATACCCCGAGGTTTGGTACCCTTGGAAAGGCTTTTTGATCAGAATGATGTTCCTTACAAGATAGACAAAAAGGAGAAAGATCCAGTTGTTCACGAGCATAACATAGGGGGCAAAAGCCAACCCAAACTTATAAATCTGTCTTCTGAATTGACTGATGATCAGCAGTCCAAATACTGCAGTGTTTTGAAGGATTTTTCTGATGTTTTTGCTTGGAAATATAGTGACCTAAAGACTTATGATCCTGATATTATTCAACATAAAATCCCTCTTGAAAAAGACACCATTCCCTTCAAACAAAAGCTCAGACCTATCAGTCCTCTCCTGTTGTCGGTGATTGAGAGAGAAATTAAAAAGCTTCTCGATGCCAAGATCATTATTCCCTTGAGATACTCCAAATGGATTTCCAATCTGGTGATAGTAAGGAAGAAAAATGGTGAGGTCAGATTGTGCGTAGATTTCAAGAACTTAAACAGATGTTCTTAAAAAGACAACTATCCTCTTCCTAAGATGGAACACTTGCTGCAAAGGATTTTAGGGGCCAAGGTCATGTCTTTCCTAGCTGGTTTTTCTAGTTACAATCAGATTTCTGTCCACCCTGATGACCAGGAGAAGACTACATTCACTACTCCTTGGGGTACCTTTATGTACGCCAAGATGCCATTTGGGTTAATGAATGTTGGGGATACATTCCAAAGGGCCATGGACATAGCCTTCATGGGAGAAAAGGACAAGTTTTTCCTCATATACCTTGATGATATCATAGTATATTCCAGCAGCCATGAGGAGCATCTGAAGCATTTGAAAAGAGTGTTCTTAAAATGCAGGCAGTTCGAGATCTCATTGAATCCCAAGAAATCCCATTTTTCTCTAAGGAAAGGTAATCTCTTAGGCCAAATCGTCTCAGTAGAATGTGTAATGATTGATCCAGCACGGGTAGAGGAAATTCAAAAGTTTTCCTTGCCAAGGTCAAAAAAGGACATTCAATTGTTGCTCGATAAGATAAATTTTGTCAGAAGGTTTGTGCCAAATTTTGCCGAATTAGTTAAACACATAACATGCATGATGAAGAAGGGGTCTGAGATAAAATGGATAGACAATGCAAGAAACTCCTTTCAGGATATCAAGCAAGCGATCATGGAATCCCCGACTCTGATCAGCCCAGATTACAGTAACATTTTCTATGTTTTTTCCTTTTCCTCCTATGACCCAGTGGCAGCAGTTCTGCTACAGAAAGACGATAACAACTTGGATCATCTTGTAGCTTTCTTCAGCAAAACACTCAGGGACGCTGAACTAAGGTATGACCCTATCGAGAAACAAGCCTATGCTCTCATAAAAGATTTAAAATCTTTCAAAATTTATATTCTTCACTCAAAGGTCATCGCATATGTTCCTTCATCTTCCGTAAAAGATGTTTTGACTCAGTCAGATATTGACGGAAAGAGAGATAGATGGATTGCAAAGATGATTGAGTTCAATATTGAAGTAAATCCCACCAAATTGGTAAAAGTCCAGGGCCTTGCTAAGCTTTTAAGGGAGGAAAATCACAAGCTGCTGGATATTAATTTCATAGGAGAAAGTTAAGAAAATTTGCAGACAGAGTTGGCAGCGGAAGGGAAGCATGGCAGTTAGCAAGTGGTAGAACACTTGTCTTCCTGTGAGTGGTATTCAGGTATTATACATTTTTTGCAAAAGCTTGAAGTTCTCCCTGAACTTAGTTTGACCCAAGATCTAGCTCTTAAGCTCAGAGCTATCAAATTATGCATTTGTAATAATCTGTTATACTAGAAAGACCCTGTTGGTTTGCTTCTCAGATGTTTAGATAAAGAAGAGTCGGTTGAAGTGACACATCAGTTTCATTTAGCTCTTTGCGGCAGTCATCATTACTGGAAGACCACTGCCCATAAGATCTTGAGGGCTAGATATTATTGGCCTTTCCTCTTCTCATATGTGTGTGCATTCGTCAAATCTTGTGACAAATGCCAAAGATTTACCGGCAAGCAACAGTTAAAATCTTTACCCCTCAGACCTATAGTGGTGAATGGCCCTTTTCAGTAGTGGGGTTTAGATTTTATAGGTGAGATAAATCCTTCATCCAGCGGTCAGCACAAGTGGATTTTGGTAGCCACATATTATTTCACAAAGTGGATAGAGGCGATTCCCACCCGGAATGCTACACACCAGGTAGTCATGAAGTTTCTCTATGAAAATATTTTGAGCAGATTTGGTTGTCCCAAGAGGCTGGTAACAGATAATGCAGTAGCATTTAAAGTAGAAGCATTGGTAGACATGTGTGAATCAATGGGCATCCAGTTGGTACACTCGACTCCCTATTACCCTCAAGGTAATGGATTGGTTGAATCATCCAATAAGAGCTTGATCAAAATCATAAGAAAACTGTTAGAGGAAAATAAAAAGAATTGGGATTCCAAACTGAAATTTTCTCTGTGGGCAGACATAGTAACTATTAAAAAATCCATAGGAACTTCCCCATTCAAATTGGTTTATGGGACTGATGCTATTTTTCCTGTTCAGTTAGTTTTTCCAGTGGCTAAGTTCTTTCAGGAAGAGAAAACCGAGTCAAATGACATGGTAAGAAGGATGCTTGATTTGGTGGAACTGCAACAAGATCACGAACAGTTAGTGGACAGATCAGAGGCTCATCAGAGCAAGATCAAAAAGACTTTTGACAGAAAGGTGAAGGTGGACAGTTTTTAGATCGATGACTGGGTTCTAAAATGGGATGCTCTTAGACAAGATAAAGGAAAGCATAACAAGTTCGATTCCTTGTGGATAGGTCCTTTCATGATTACTCAAGTGCAGAATAACAACAATTTCATACTGCAGAATCTGGAAGGCGAAAAAATGTTTCATGGCCCGGTAAACAGACGATTTTTAAAACTCTATTTTGTCTAAGACTGTGAAGCCTAGACATTGTAATGTTAGTCTTAGTTTTTATTTTTGAATAACTCCATGCCCAATGGAAACACTAGCAGATAGTTTAGTTTTTATGATCTTTTTCAGGAAAGGCATTGATTCTATGGTTCTTGAAACCTCACAGGGAGGTGTTCATCCCCAATAGGAGCCAGTGTTATCTCCTCAAATAAATTGGTAGATTTTTGCTTTTTGAGGAGATAGGTTGTTATCTAAATTGTATTCCTAAATTTTTGTAAGTAGGTTAGAGAGTCTGTATTTTGAAAATAAGCTCAAAAGAAATTTTGAATTTGGTTTAGTCAAGAAAAAGTCAAAATATCAGGTTTCGGTGGTTTAGGCGAGCCTCAGATGTGCTCATTAACCACCAAAAGCCTTTGTTCTTGGCAGTTAAGGGGTCAAATCAAGAAGGCGATTAACCACCGAAAGTGTTTCAACGGTAAAAATGGAAAGCTCGTGCTTTCGCACGAGCCAGCTGTCAAGTGGGCGCAATGATTAAACATAACCGCCAAAAAGCTCGCCATGATGGAGGGTATGCATGTTCATGGTGTCTATCCAAAAAAATTTGAAGCTCCCGTGTCCTTTCAATCACATTGATCGTTTCAAAATCCAAACACAGCGGGGATTTGTATGTGTGATTTCACGGAACCTCCCTCCATTTCAGTCGTGAGTACTCAAGCCATCATGATCTCGTTACTCTTTCAGAAATCCTCGTTGAGTCATCATGAATCCCGAAAATTGCTGAGACAACCATGAAGTTCACGATTTCATCAGTCAATCATATTCTCAGAGATATTCATCCCGTTTCCTCTGGTGATTTTCAAGGCGCCATAAAAATCCAAGTGAGGGTTCTCGAGTCAAGTAAACCAGTCATATCATCAGGTAAGCTCAGAAACTATCCTCTGTCAGTTTCCAAAAACGAATTTGCCACCGAAAATCTAAAGTTTCGGCACATTCTCAGTCGAATTGTCGCCCGAAACTAGGTCAGTTTCTGAACTCGATCATCTTAATGTTATGTTACTCTATTCCACCGGTTTTCCATAAAATATTTTTGTTGTGTTCATAGTTCCCAGAGTCATTTTCTCCCCGGATGTCTAGTTTCCCATAATTTTAGGCACAGTCAGCATCAACCCATGTCGAAAGAAGGGCCAGCCTTGAGATCTTAGGTGGATGGCGTTTGGTATTTAGAATCCCATCCGGAGGTGGCAGAAATTTTCAGACAGAATGGAGTTTTTGCATACTTCAAGAAATTAACAAGATTTCACCAACAGGTGGTTGAATCTTTTGCTCTTTCCTATGATGGAAGAACTGCTAAAGTTGGCAAGGAGGAGATTATCATCGACGAAGAAGCCATTGCTGAGTACATAGGATTACCCAGAACAGGAGACTATTGGTTTAAAACCACCATACCTTCAAGCATTGAATTCAGGTCCTATTTTCTACCTCTACATAAAGATTTAACCTGGAAGAAGGACATCCCAATGTCTTATTTGGAACACAAATGGCAGTCCCTGTTGAAGGAAATTTTGGTGTATATCACTTGTGAGGGGCACTACAACAGGGTAATGTTTTACCATTTTAAACTTCTAAATCATTTCACAGGAAGAGGACCAATAAACCTGCCTTACTTCTTTCATAAAACCTTCACGAAGATGGCAAGCAAGTGAAATCCTAGCCTGCTAAAGTTGTCAGTAGATTATCACATCAAGGGCTAATTACTCTTCTTGTGAGAGAAGCTCTACAGAGGAAACAGATTGAGTGGGGCTTCTTTTTGTTTTGGAATGAATTTCAAATAGAAAGACCACCAGAGGCAGAAACCAAGAAATCCAGGGGCAAAAAAACTCCTACTCCCAAGAGCAGCCACAGGAAAAGGAAAGGAATCTCACTACCAAGAAATCCCATAAAATCATCCCCTGGCAAGAAGGAAGGAATCAAGAGAAAATTGCAATTTGAAGGTAAATAGTTTAAAAACCCTGCCACAGGAAATAACCCTCTAAATCTACCTTACAGTGATTCAGAATCAGAACCAGAGGTGGCAGAGACTCAGGAGAACATACAGATTGAACAGAGTGCAGATTATTGTTCAAATCCACCTTCACCAAAGCCTGCAGAGGCCCACAAGCAACCAGAAGCAAAAGCCTCCTCAAGTAAGCCCAAAACAGCTAGAGCACGGAAGATCAACAAGCTCCTGCAACAGATTTATGAAATGGAAGTTCTAGAGAGGGTGATTAAAAAATCCAATACAGACCTCACTGAAAGAAATGCAGAACTGTTCAAAATGAATCAAACTCTTAAAGAGAAACATGACAAAATTAAAGACAGAAATAGAGTTTTGATCAGAGAAAATATGAAACTGTATAGGCAACTCAGGATTCTGAGGCTAAAGTTAAAAGAATTTCAATCACCAGAAGAAGAGAAAACTGGATTGGAAAATTTGGCTAATTTAGCCACGACCATAATGGATACACCAGAGCCCCCTACACAGCCAGTAGAAGTTCGTAGGTCTGCACGAACAAGGGTTGCCTCATCTAAGAAATCCTGAGCATCAGAGAGGACCCAAGGTGAACATTTTTCCAATTTTTAAATTTCTTCAAAGATTAACTTTCGGTGGTTTAGGCGAATAGGACGATTGTTCATTAACCACCGAAAGGAGTGCTTTCGGTAGATAACCCACCCATAAGCTTTCCAATTTAACCACCGAAAGCCTGTCATGTCCAGAATGAACGAGTTTTTACATAGATCAAAGATTTTTGAGATGAAAAGATTCGAGATATTTTCGAATGAACGTCTAATGAATTATCAAGACTAGCCCAATAGTTATTTTTGACAGATTGTGGAAAGAGGAGATGTTTCAAAGGTTTTTTGGACATCTTTAACTAAGACAGAAAATCAGGACACCTTGCCACATCAACAAATTTGACTTTGTCTCTATTGGAGAGTCATCATTTAGCCTTGGGAGGATATCCTGCACTACACCAACAATCAACAAGAGAGAAATCTGGGATTGACCTCATTTTGGGGAATCATCCCACTTCTTTTGCAACTGAATTTTAAGTTCCTATTTTTAGTATATTTGATCCTTGTTTTCAGGTTCCCATAACTACTTTGTAAAGCTATAAAGCTTAGGATAGAAGACAAACTAAAGGTTCGATTTTGGGTTATATATGTTGCTACTGTAATTGAGACTCATTCTTAATATATGAAACATTGCAAGCTTCCTTCATTTGTGTTTTCAGACATTTCTCCTCTGTTCTATGATATCTTATGAGTGAATGTTCTTTATTGATGCTTATTCAATCTACATGTGACTATCATCTCACTAATTGATTGATTAAGTTGAGAATCTTAATTTATTGTCTTAGTTTTTAAACCCATTGTGCTTATTGTTTATATGAGTATAATCTGGTTCAACAACTATCTTTTGTTCTATTTGATCAACCCCTGTCTGATTGCATTCTTAGAAGTCCTTGTGATATTTGATATTACTAGACAGTCGTAAAAACACATTCCAGCCCCTAGATATTCATCTTGATCCAAAAAACCACATCATTTATTGAGAAAATAGCTTCAAAAAGATTAAGTTACCAGGCATCTCTGACTTACAACCTAGGAGAGTTTCCTGGAGTGATAACAGTTTCCTCCATTTAATGAGATACTCTGAAATGGATCTATTCCTCAACTGGTGAATTCTTGTGTCAGTGATGGCTTCGGGCTCCAATATGATTTTTCCTTCCTCGTCAAGTTTTGGTAATATAGTTTGAACTGGGATCTTGTCGCCTATAATCTTCTTTAAGAATGAAACATGGAAAACTGGGTGTACTCGTGAAGATGCAGGCAGCTCCAATTTGTATGCCATAGTACCAATCTTTTGCAACACCTTATAAGGGCCATAGTGCTTTGGTGATAATTTATTATCCTTCTTAGCTTGCTTGAGGGACATCTGTTTGTATGGTTGTAGTCTTAAAAATACCCAATCCCCTACTTCAAAACTTATTTCACTACGATGTTGATCTGCTTGTTGTTTCATGCGATTATGTGCCATGGTCAGGTTGTCCTTTAAGATTTGGAGAACTTGTTGTTGATTCTCGATGTGATCTTCCACAGCTTGAACCTTAGATTTTTCTTTTAGAGAAGAAGTGATGGAAGGAGGGTGG
>ML791335.1:538784-554559 GCA_009831015.1 Picea engelmannii
CCAAATTCTATAGGACAAAATTATTTTACCTTAAAAATCGCCAAAATTTTATAAAAACTATATAAAATCCTTAGAAATTTGAATATTTTTACAAAAATATCGCCAAACATTTATACTTGGCATATTAAGGCTTAGTAATATTCACCAAGGTTTCTACATTTTAAAATAAATTTCCATCCTTAAAATCATCCCTAGAGTTGTTCAAGATGTCTCAGAAGGAGGACGATACCCTTGAAGATTTTGTGGAGCGACTCCAGTATAATCTACAAAGGTCAGGACATCCGGATGTGAGTAAGGACATTCTGAAAACTATTTTTCTAAAAGGAGTTGAGATGATTGTTTAGATATGTTGAATATGCTTAGCAAGGGAGATATATCTAAGGAATCCTATGAAGACATTGTAGATATTTGTAAGAGATTCTCTCAAGGATCTACAAATAATAAGTCAGCTACCAGGGATACCACTTTTTCAAGGGTACAGAAATCAGCCAATGGAGGGGAAGCAAGAGAAAAAATAGGAAATCTGTTAGAAGGTTTCAAAACATAAATGATTAACTCTTTTCCTTCATAATTTGATACTCTGCAGATCAAATAGAAACAAGAAGAATCATATCGGGCATTGTCCATTTTTTTTCTGAAATGTAGAGACAAACATCCACCAAGGGAGTGCCCACTGAAAAGTGTCCAGGTATGTCTTATTTGTGAATTAGATCATGCCGCTGACAAATGTCCCTCCTTACTAGGTGTAAAAGAATCAATGAAGGAAACTAATAAGGAAGCAGAGGTTGTCTATCTAATAACACAGAGAAGACAATGGCAGCCAAGAGGTCAAGGCACAAACCCTCAATTCTCTCCTGCAACACTTAATTATTGGAACAATGTGAACAATCAGCTTCAATATGACCAGATGAATGCCCCCCCTACAAATCATATGCCTCCTGAAGATCCCAATGCATGGGTACCTATTCCCCAACAACAAAATCATCCTGGGCAATGGAACCCATATTGGAGAAACCCTCAACAACAACTTACTTATCAAAATCATCACCAACAGAACCCCTATCAACAATAGTTCCAACCCCAGTACTAGCAGCAACAGCTGCAGTTACCTCCCAATGCCCCACAAAAAAATCCTCCCTTACAACCTCATATGCATGTGCAACCTAACCCAAATCCAAATAATAAGGTCATTCAGAATATTGATATACACAATGGGCCAGATGTGTCTATTACCCCTATGCCTTGTAGTGAGATAAAATTGAGATCGGGGAGAAGAGTTGAGCCAATAATTGAAGATACTCCATATTCAAAATCAGACAAGGAATCGGGGAAAAACCATCTATTGATATAGAGGAAATTGGCGAACCTATCATAGAATTAGTAGACCCTTCATTCCCTAAAAGATTAGAAATTACCAAAACTGTGGAATTACCATCCTTCAATATCTTAGGAGAATTAAAAAATCTGTATGTTAACATTCCACTATTGCAATCAATTAGAGATTCCCCTATTTATGTGAATACTATGAGAGACCTATGTATCAAAAAGCCTGGAAGGAAACCTAGGGACCCCCTCATAGTACATGTAGTGGGAGAATTGTCTAAACTTATGTTAGAAAAAAACCCACCTATTAAATATGGCAACCCAGGAAACCCTACATTCACTGTCAAAATCGGAAAGACATGTATTGCCGATGTGTTAGTTGATTTAGGGGAAGAAATTAATATTATGCCAATTGAGATGACACAATTGTTGCAACTCAAAATGTAAGTCATACCTACTCCTATTGTTTTAGAGTTAGTTGATCGTTCTACTATTAAACCAGAAGGAGTAATCAATGATATAGTTCTTTCAGTTGATTCATGGGAGTATCCTGTTGATTTTGTCTTATTTCAACCTAAAACCCATTTGGGGGGTGATCCTATAATTCTAGGAATACCATGGTTAGCTACATCTGATGCCTTCATTGGTTGTAGATCTGGTTCAATGACCATCTCTGATGGTTGTGATACCAAAACACTTACCCTTTATCCTCATGCTACACCCAGTGTGGAACCCAAAAATTCTTTATGGATGGACATTGAGGATGAAAGAAATATGCCTGTGCTAACCATAGGAAAAGCCCTAATTTTCAAAGATGAGACAGAGGATGAGCTAATCAATAGCTTTATCAATGACCCCTCTGTTGTTACACCAAACATGTATCACCGATTGAGTAGAATCTTTGACCCTATTGCCTAGGAAGGAGCCAGCGCAGAGATGTTCTCTGAAACTGTTGTAAATCAAGTTAATTTAGATGTAACAACAGACACTTTAATAGCTGAATTATTTCCTAAAGTCAGTTCTAAGAGAATCGCTATAGAAATCGAACTTGGAAAAACCCTGAACATAAATCTTGATTTATCTTATGTTGAAACTAAATGTTTGATAAAGTTATTGATTGAACATAAAGAGGTATTTTCCTAGGATTACATGAAAGGAATTTCCTCTAAACTATGCACCCACCATATATACATTAAGGAAGAATTTTGACCCATTTTCCAACCCCAAAGGAGAATGAACCCTAATCTTAAAGAGAGTGTTAAAGAAGAACTCCAAAAACCTATTAATGCAAGATTCATCTACCCTATATCAAACAACGAGTGGGTTTCACCATTGGTTATTGTGCCCAAAAATAATGGTAAATGGAGAGTGTGTGTGGACTATAGAGCCCTGAATAAGGCCACGCAAAAGGATCATTTCCCTCTGCCATTCATTGATCATGTTCTAGACAACCTATCTAGGAAAACGTTTTTCTCTTTCCTGGATGGATTTAGTGGCTATAACCAGATAACCATTGCTCCACAGGACCAATATAAGACCACCTTTACCATCCCTTAGGGTACATTTGCCTACAAGGTTCTCCCATTTGGCTTGTGTAATGCACCAACCACTTTCCAGAGAGATTTAATTAGTATTTTCTTTGATATGGTGAATGACTGTATGGAAATATTCATGGATGACTTTACACTTTATGGTACTGATTTCGATGAAGATTTAGACAATCTAGAAAAAGTACTCAAAATATGCATATAATCTCATCTTTCTCTTAGTATAGAAAAGTATCATATGATGATGAGCAAAGGTGTGGTGTTGGGACACTTCATTTCTTATGCAGGAATTCAAGTAGACCCAGCCAAAATTCAAGTAATTTTGGACATTCCAACTCCATCAACTCAGAAGGAGGTAAGAATCTTTTTAGGGAATGCCGGATATTATAGGAGATTCATTGAAAAAAATTCCAAACTTGCCTCTCCCTTATTTTCTCTATTAACAAAATATGTTGACTTTAGTTAGACTGACAAGTGTGAATTGTCTTTTGTAGATCTAAAACAAAAATTATCCACAGCTCCCATTTTGAGAGGACCCAATTGGGCTCTGCCATTTCACATTTCTTCAGATGCCTCTGATACTGCAATTGGTGCAGTGCTAGGGAAACAGGAGGACAAATATCCCTATGCTATCTACTATATCAACAAGAACTTGGCTCCTACTGAGTTAAATTATACAGTTACAAAAAGAGAATTCTTGGCAGTAGTTTATGCGATCAATAAATTCAGGGATTATCTCACTAGTTATTCTACTTTTATTCATACTGATCATTTAGCAATTAAATATTTGATTAATAAACCCATTACTAACACCTGAGTAACAAGATGGTTGTTATTACTACAATAATTTGACATCACTATAGTGGATAGACTAAGAAAAGAAAATGCGGTTGCTGATTTTCTCTCAAGATTGAATATAAATGATGATAATTCACATATTGATGATTCCTTTCTATATGAACATTTCTTTGCAGTATCTGTTCACTCACCCTGGTATGCAGAAATTGCTAATTATTTGGTTGCAGGGAAGGTACCTCCACATCTATCTCCCCAAGAAAAAAGGAAGATTATTCAGAAGAGTGCTCGATATAGTTGGATAGGGGGATACCTTTTCTACATAGGCCTGGATCAAGAAATTAGAAGATGTGCAAGAGATGATGAAGTTTATGATCTGCTTAAAGATTTCCATGATGGCCCTTGTGGGGGTCATTTTTCTGATAAAAGGACTGGGCATAAAATTTTGAGGATGGGTTATTTCTGGCCCACAATATTTCAAGATGCAAGGAAGTATGTCCAAGCCTATGACAATTGCCAATGCATGGGTCAACAAAATCATAGTGATAAGATGCCTCTCCAGCCTCAAGTAGTGTTAGATCCTTTTGAGAGATGGGCCATAGATTTTGTAGGGCCCATTAACCCACCTTCTAATCAGAAAGTCTATATATTGGTCTGCACAGATTACATGACCAAGTGGGTTGAGGCAAAATCACTCATCAAGACCCTAGAAGATGTTGTCTTAGCATTTTTGTTTGTAGATATCTTTGTTAGGTTTGGAGTTCCCATAGAATTAGTAACTGATGGGGGACCACCTTTCACATCTCACAAGTTTGAAGCCCTACTCAGTAAATATCATGTTTTGCATAAAACAACTTCTCCATACCATCCCCAAGGAAATGGATAGGTGGAAAGAACAAACAAAGTAATAGAAAATATTCTTACTAAGACAGTGAGTGAACATAGTAGGGATTGGTCTGATAGATTTCCTGAAGCTCTATGGGCTTATCGAACCACTTGGAGGAACACAACTAGTTTTTCTCCTTATGAACTGGTATATGGGAAGAGCCCTATTTTTCCCATTGAATTCGAGATCAAAAACCTAAGAACTGCATCAACAGTCAATCTAGACTTGACTGTAGCACAGAAGGCCAGAATGCAGCAGCTAAATGAGCTAGATGAGAAGCGTTTGGACGCTATTTATCAAACCATAGTGATTGAACAACAAAGAACCAAGTGGCATGACCGAGTCATCAAGAATAAATTATTCAAAAAAGGAGATTGGGCTCTGTTTTACAATTCATGCTTTAAATAATTTCAGGGTAAGTTGCGTACAAGATGGTTGGGACCTTACGAGGTAGACACTATTTTTCCCAATGGGACAATCAGGTTAATCACTATTTGCGAATCCAATACACAGTTACTTGCAAATGGTCATCGCTTACACTTGTATCAACATCCACTTTCCAAAGACAAATTTAAATCCATACATACAATTGATACAAATTATCACTTTTTAAAGGGAAAGGAGCTTGCTCCTTCCCTTTCTGAACCTTAGAAATTTTCGCTTTTCAATAAAACCTTGTATATAAATAAACTCTACAAATTTGAATTTTTATGTTTTTGCTTAAATTTTTTATGTTTTTCTAATAAATTCAGCCAAAGGGTATTAGGCAGTTACTTGTGTGCAGATAGATTGATGAACAACATGGTAGATTACAGTGAAAGGAGACAAAGGATTGGTTTTTGAAGTTTGAAAAACCTCCTAAAAACTAAGGGATTTTGTGTTCGACTGGGTTACATGTTGTTACACCTCTTTCCATGATATTACACCATGGTCACTTTACATGTTGTTACACCATGGTCACTTTACATGCTGTTACACCATGGTCAGTTTACATACCGTTACACTCTTTTCCAAAAAATTGGTCGATTTACATGTTACACCATTTTCCCAACTAGTGTTTTGTTTCACTTTACATGTTGTTCCACCATTTTCCTGTCAATTTGGTCGATTTACATGCTGCTACACATAATTCCACCAATCCGGCCAAAAATACATGCTGATACACCTACTGTTGTTATTCCTTTCCGCTATTTTTTATATCGCTTCACCTATTTTTCGCATTTCTGACATTTTTCCAGGATGAAACACTGTTGTTTTGTCATATTTGCTGCTATCTTTTCCACTCTCTCTGTCAAAAAATGTTGCTTCATCATTACTTGACTCCACATCCGCATATTTCCAGTTGGTCAACCATAGAAAGGACTCCATTTATGCTCTACCTGTCATATCATCATTTCTCACGCTCCAGATCCATCTCTCATCATTACAGCTATTCCACGTGGATCAAATGGCAATTGGATAGTGCAGTTACTTCGATAGATCAGTTTGTGCAGTAAGTTATGAGGTACGTTACTAATCCTACGTGTCTAAGTGATGTATATATGGAATAAATCTTTAATTCTTACCTGTCGGGTGTCCTAAATTCGTTAAACCAAGAGCCAATCAAATTAGTTGGGGGGGGGAACGAAAATCTACGCCGACCTAACAGTAAAATCCATTTTTATATTCACCTCCGCCACCTTTTGACCACGCTTATTTTCGCTGAGAAACTGCATTCTTTATGCAATCCACGTTCGACCTTGTTGTGTCTCTAGTTTAGGTGTTGGTTTCTCCTCCTAAGAGACTGTTAAGCTCTAAAGTGATGTCATGGGAGGATCAACTGTGAGGTATGAACCGGAAAATCTGGATGCATTGTTGCTACACTTGGATGTTTACCAAATATTTTTGCAAGTTGGCTAGATTTATTATTTTAAGAAGCTGCGGGGCTTTAATGACGCAGAGGTATTGGACTTCAGTCAGAATATCACAGAAGGGTATTTAATGGTGAACGGGGTGAGGATTCCAGTGACAGAAGAAAGCATGGTTGTTGTGAAAAGGTTGTTGATCACAGGAGAAAGATGGTTTAACATAAAAGCACATCTTCTCGATGCATAGAAGGGTTTTCTCGTGGACAATGAGCAAGTTCAGACCGAGGGTCAAGGTGAAGATGTAAGTTCCTTACCAGAACCATGGGGTAGGGTATAAGAATTTGTAAAAAGGTACATTACATGCCAAGGAAGATATCAAGTAGTTTATTTTTCTGATTTTATACTACTATCACATTTAAGACATCAGAAGCTAATAAACATCCCTTATTACCTTCTTCATTCCTTGCATAATATGGCTCACTTTGTCAAAAGATCGAAGCATCCCATGAATTATCTTTCCAATCACAAACTAATAGGGTTGTTGATTCATAGAGGAATGGGAATTCCTAATGACCCATTACCTGAAGTGGAAGAACAACCAAATTCTATGCCTACTGTCATGTTCGACCCCGAGAAACTAAATCTTATGCCTTCGACTGCACCAACAGTTAAATACCCAACTATAACTTCCCATAATTCAACTTCAAGAACCACACGCGAAACTAGAAGCACCTCTAACACCACTCAGAAAAGAATCGATAGTGTTGAGATAGAATAGTTAAACCCTATGCCTGCCATTTTGATTGAGCCAGCACTTGACAACGCAACCCCTGGACCAAGTCTTGAGCCTCAGCCCTCAGCTGCAACAGTTGTTGTTGAATAAATACCTCCTACTCCTAAAGCTAAGAAATAGAAAACCCCTTCTTTTATTTCTACTTTAACGAGAAAGAGAACTAGGTCAGAACAGTCTACTGCAACAGCAGTTCAAGCCCCCGCTGTCACTGCCAGTGAATTGTCTCAGAAAATAAATCATCTAACCATAAGAAAATCTCAGAGAGGCATCAACAGAGTTGCACCAGAAGTAACTCAAAACCCTCATATTGCTGAAACAGTCGTTCAAGCCCCTACCGTCACTACCACTGAATCGTCTCGGAAAATAAAACGTCAAATTAGAAGGAAATCTCAGAGAGGCATCGACAGAGTTACACCAGATGCACCTAAAAACCCTCTTATTGCTGCCACATAGTGTCTTGATTTTGCTAATACTCAAACCCTACCATATTTTATGGAGGTACGTATTATGGGTTTTACCTTGAGAAAAGAATTTCAAGCAACCATTTTATCATTGCAGGCTGAATGTACACAAATTACAACAGAATCATCAGCTCCACTTGATGATTTTGTGCATCACTCAATGAGTGAAGAAGTACAGATTATACTAGACCCCCGCATCCCAGATTTTCCTCCTTGTCTGGTTGTTGAAGAATGCCCTCCTTCTCATAAAGAAACTAAAAAGAAGGACCCTGCTTTTGTCTCTACATTACTTAGGAGGAGAACTAGGTCAGCAAGGTCCACTGAAGTAGCAATTGGATGGAATAATATGGCACATGAGATACCTATTATTCATCCATTATCCTCCATTGTTAACGAAGTGACTCTCACACAAGAACCAATCCCCTCCAACAACATGATTGTGACACAAGAACCAACCTCTTTCCAGAACTTAGTTGTTACACAAGAACCAGTTGCCCAGGAACAGACTATCCCACAAGACCTAGTCATTCCAAAATTAGTTGTTACACAAGAACCATCTCCCCAGGAAGAGATTGTTCCACAAGACCCAGTCATGCTAGACTTCATTGTTACACAAGAAAAAGCTACCCAAGAAAAGATTGTTCCACAGGAACCAGTCATGCCAGAATTAGTTGTCACATAAGAACCATCTCTCGTCAGTGTATCTGCCACACACGAACTAGTTACAAAAAATAGTGAGGATGTGCCACTTGCTCAGTTGTTTTCTCAAATTGAGAAGAAGATAAAGGATACAAAAAATTCAGGATTACTGACCTAATAAAGAAAATGGAAACCTCAAAGCAGAGTTGGATTCCCTAAAGAAGGAATTGCATGTTTCTCAACAGAAAAACCCGTAGGGGGTAGCCTTGGACATATTAGCACTGAAAAAAGATGTTATGGACCAAAATAGAGAGCACGTGTGCTATGAATGTGTTAATTTTTACTTTCAGGAAGGGTATAAAATAGTGAAAGTACCAGTCACTGGTCATGCTGAAGAACCGACCAATCTCTCAGTCAAGACAGAATATGACCTTACTGCTCCACAAAAACCATTAAGGCAGACGAGATCTCAATGTAATAGAGTAGTTGTTGGTTAACCAATAAATTTTACACAAGAACCTTTGTTACACACTCAAACTGATTATGGTCTTGAATACAAAGCAACAAAGATATATTTTTGAACAACAGATGTTGGGGGTACACACAGGTTTTTCCCATACCGATACTTAGCGATTTGTCTTATCAGTTTGCATTAGAGGAGTCACTTCCCTGACTCAGATTCAGAGTAAGAATTGAAAGTGTTTTGCATGAGGACATGTAATGTCTTCAGTTGGGGGGCATGTTAGGACCCATAAATGTCCCTTTTTCACTATATCTTTCGCTCATTCAACCTTATCATTTCAATGCTAAATGCCTACTATAATTTTTGCTAAGACCCTTTTTCCCAAGGTATAAATCATTGATCTTGCTTTTATATTCTTATTTAATTAACATGTTTGATTGGTAGCGTTTCTCATATTTTACCCATGAATGTTCAACTAATGATCAAAATATGTAGAACATCCAAGTCTTGAAGAAAGATCGTTGTTGTTACACCAGCTGCTACAATTGTGTGCCATTTCTGCATGTTGTTACACGACTACAAGAACTGTGCACCTTTCTTGGAATCTATTACACTTGTTGAAATAGATGCCCACCGATCCTGGAATCTATTACACCTGCTGCAACAGATGCCCATAGATCCTGGAAGTTGGTATATCGTTCAAATCCTAATCTTGAAGATCGATCCTCAAGGTTGTTACATGTTTTGGCTCACGCTGGTGATCAATATTCTTTTTCCATATTTTGTGAAGATGACAGATCTTTTGTATCATACGAACAGCTTGAGAATCTCGGATTCTCAAGGCTGTTTTGAGTCCATTTTAACTGAATGAATCTATCTTTAAATAGCATAGCTTTTGTAATCATTGGTACCGAAGATTAGTTGTGGAACAGAGACTGAAGTGAAGCATATTGTATATGAACATTTTTACAAGTTAATAAAGAAGTGAATTGAGTTTCTTTAACTTTCTGTAGTCTTTTCGAGAGGATTCAGTGAGAAGGAAAGGGCCCACCTTCCTCACAGACTCCCCTCTATTTTGAGTTTTAGATTAACTGCTTTGATTTGGATGATTTACCTGTTTAACATTTCTAGAATACAGTTGTTGTTACAAATCATTTCCTTTATGTTAATGCACATCAGTGTGTCTCATGAGAGTTAGAATCAATTATTGAATATTGTTGGAGAACTTCTTTCCCTTTTTTTGTATTAGATTAAATCTTTGTTTTAAAGAAAAATAAAACAAAAGTGTGAATTCCTTTCTGCAATTAAGTAGACTTCCTTTCGGCAATTAGAACATAATTTTCTTCTGCAAGAGTAAAATATAAAATTAGAATAGATTAGATAATCCAAGATTCTTATACATTCATCAAATTAGATTTCAATTATGCAAGTGTGGTTTCAATTCTACAATAGTAGATTAGAACTCTAGTTGTGTCAGCAACTTGTGTTAGTGTTCAGCTTTTCAACTATGTTTCTTTCAGTACTGCAACTTCATTAGTGTTTTCTTTCATAATATAGCATAGACTATGCATAATTATCTTACAATAACAAAATTTCCCTAGGTTTGACAATTCATATTGAACACCATAATTATCTATTTATTTAGACAATTAAAGTACCCAATAACTACTTGATGAAGGAAATATCGGTGGTAATAATCAATCCCACTTTGTTAAGTACCAAATACTAAATACAAAAAGCACCACAACAGATATACAAGAAAAATATACAAAATCTCCTTTATTATTATCAAACCCTTAGGGTAGGGAAACACCATACAATGGATCCTATTATGGAAGGGATCCTCTCATGTTCACATACCTCTTCGAGGGGGCATCCTTTTAAATTTGTCAGCATCGATAGTCATTCTCCAATGAGAGGCCATATGGGCCACCCTGAGGCTAGCCAGGGAGATTTGGAGAATCAACCAGTCTTTTCAGGTATTGACAAAAGCCAGGGGGAACGTACAACCTATGTGATTCAAACCAAAAGTCAGGACGAATGAGATGCTATGTGAGTCTAATGAAAAATTCAGGGGGAATGTACAACCTCTATGAGCATAGACAATCTAGTGCAAAAGTCAAGGGGAACGTACAACCATTGTGAGCATAGACAGACTAGTGAAAAAGTTAGGGGGAACATACAACTTCCGTGAGCCTAGTCAAACCTTGTGAGCCATGAGAAAAAGTCAAGGTATCTAGCATAAGTTAGGTTGAATGTAAAATTCCTATGAGCTAGAAACAAATGATATTCCTAATATTGCAAATGATGCAATTGTATTGATCTAGTGCGTTGGCATGTGTAAACATTATCCACCATGAAGAGAATTTTGAATTTCCTTGTCAAGAGTTGTAACTAAAGTCTTGAGTCTAGTTCTATGTTAGAACTAAATTGTATTGTTGAGTTGTAACCAATCTCAAATCTAGTTCTAAGTTTGAACTAAAGTGTAATGTTGAGTTGTAACCAATCTCAAGTCTAGTTCTAAGTTCGAAATAAAGTGTAATGCTGAGTTGTAACCATTCTCAAGTCTAGTTCTAAGTTCAAAATAAAGTATGAAGCTGATTTATGACTAAATCATGCAATCAGGTTACTATTTTGAGCCTCTCCTCTACCCCTCTTCATCCTATATAAGAAGAATTAGAATCCTCTCTTCAATTCAGTTCTGCAACATAGTTTTCATATGCAAGTTGAAGGTGAAGCAATAGAGGAGCACATAAGTGATAAAGAGACACCATATCAGAGGTGTATTTCAGCAAGGTCTTTTAAGTCTTTGTCAGGTCAGAGTCATCTTGGCAAGATCTTTGAGAGAATAACATTCATGGTGGATATTTGTAAGAGATCTTACATTATTAATGCAATAAAGGAATATTGTTTGTTGGGGTTTTTCTCCCTGTACAAGGTTTCCCCAGGGTATATGTGTTTTTGATGTGCATGTCTACTTATCTGCATAGTTATTTCTATTTGATTATGATTTGGAATTGTTGCAAGTATATTAAGCTAGAAACAAAGTATTGAAGAAAATAAAAGAATTAATCTGCATAAGAAATCAAGTTCATAATTTAACATGGTATCAGAGATTAGGGTGTGTTAAACATGTTGAAGTGCAGCAGTAGGTACACACAAATCCAAAAAAGATTGATTAATTTTACAGTGTGAGGACCATGGCATCCTCCATTTCAGTCAGGACCAAAGATAGGCTCGAAGGAGATACCAACTTCAATGAGTGGAAGCTTTGTATAACAAATATCTTGCAAGATCATGATCTTGAGCAGTGTGTGACCACAGTGGTGGAGGAAACAACAAATAATGCAGGAATAACAGCCTTCAAGAAGAGTCAAGGAAATTCCAAGCAAATCATCTTTGAATCAGTCAAAGATAGTATAATGCCTGCAATGAATTTATTGATGACTTCCAAGGACTGTATGGACACCTTGCTGAATCTGTATGAGAAATAGGCTCCAAGTCAGAAGAGGACAATTAAGCACAAGCTTAAGTATTTGAAGATGGAGAAATGTGAATCACTGGCATCCTTCTGTTCTAGGATAGCCTAGATCATAGATCAGTTTTTGGTCACAGGGGTGACAGTGGATGATGATGATTTAGTGTGGACCATTTTTTACGGTCTTCCTTCTTCATGGGAGACCTTCTTATCCAGTGTAAGAGGGAGGGAGATTCATCCCACGTTTGAGAGTTTATAGCATGATTTCCTCCAGGAGGAGAGTCGCACAGCTACCAGGAGCGAGCCAACGAAAGAAGAGCACTTAACCTTAGCATCAAGATTCAAGGGAAAGAAGAAAGGAACTTTCCAAAAAGGCTCTCAATGGAAGCCAAACACAAAAGGTACATTCAAAAGAAAAAATATTGATGCATCTAAGATTAAATTCTTTAGTTGTAATAAGTTGGTTCATTTTGCTAAATATTGTTGGTTTAGAAAGAAATATCCTAGGAAAGGGAAACATCATGCCTCAACTATTGAGGATGATGAATCCAAAAGAAATCAGAGAAGTCCTTCTAAGGAGAAAGAAAATAGAAAATAATATTACTTGGTTTCTTCCTTATCTAATTCAGTTTTCATGGGGCCGAAAACTTGGTTAGTAGACAGTGGTGCATCAAAGAACATGACAAGGTACAATGAGATCCTTTCAGATTTCAAGAAAAAATATTTTTCGAAATAGGTTGATCTTGGGGATGAAAAATGTTACAAGATAGAGGGCATATGATCTATCTCCTTTAGATTGGAATCTGGGGATAGAATTCATGTTTATGAAGTATTATATGTTCTAGGGCTCAAGAAGAATCTACTATCAGTTGCAACCCTTGTGGACAAGGGATATTGGGTGATCTTCAAGGACAGAAATGATCCAGGTGGATATTGGTGGCCACCCACCTATTCCACTTGGACCCACACCATTGTTTCTTTCATTTTTTCACTTTCCTTAATTGTAGCACAATTTACTATTTTTAGCAATTCTTTGGGTCCTAAACTTTCGAAGTTGTTTTGAGGCCCTAAACGACGTTTTTTGGGCATGAATGCTCTGGCAAATATGAGCCCATTCTGGACTCGATATTCATTGTTAGCGGTGTATTCCTCGGATAGATATTTCTATTGATGTATCATGTGTGTCAAACGGAGATAGTATGCCAAAGTTATGACCCCGGGAAATTGATGTACCAATTTACCCCAACGAGGCCCATATTCTGGCATTTCATATCCTAGGGTTAGGTTTTTGGATGTTTAGGGTTTTCCATTGTTTCTCAATAATATATAGTCCTATGAGACTCATTGTAACACATATTTCAGAGGCTAGTAGCCACCACATCGCTTCTCAGAGATAAGCTACTAGCACCCTAGCTATTTTATTTCCATTCTGTCTGTAAGCATTTTTCAGTCATTTGTTATTAATGAAATGAAGTCTTATTTCCACTGCATCTCTGCGTTTATGTGTATTTATGTATTTCATTGTGTTCCTACATAAATCTAGATCAGTGGTATCAGAGTGGTCTGCTCGTTCTCGATCTTTCTTTACATGTCCCCAACGAGGTCGAGGTATAAGGAGTTGGAGATCGATCTTGTTGAACCTTTGCAAGGTCATCCTCACAAACCCCGATGACCACCCATGTGAGAAGAAAAGAAAGATGAGGGAGCATGAGATCCTATCAAAATTTTGCTTGAGGAGTCCCTCAAGAAACAAAGGAACGTGATGATGGAAAACTTTGCCCAGATTCTTCAACGGATTCCCACTAGCGACGCATCAACATCCAACAACCACTCTGGAGGCGCCACTCCTTTTAAGGTACAAGTAAACTTTGACATTCCCATATTTGAGGACCAAATAGATGCAGATGTCGTAGATAGATGGTTGAATTTGTTAGATGGATATTTCTCAGTTCATGAATTTTTCGACCAAGAAAGGATTATTTTCGCACTCCTCAAAGCCACCCCCCATGTCAAGGACTAGTGGGAAACCTACTCGGAGCAACAGGGTGAGGGGGAACCCTCTTTGTTCTCAACCACACCCACTTGGAATTCTTTTTGAGATTCCATCAAGGAACAATATTATCCTGTGGGGAGATATGAGGACAAATACATATAATGGACTATGCTATGGCAGCAAAGGGACCAAGATGTGCATGAGATGACGAATATGTTTCATACCCTACACACAAAGTTGGGTATCAAAGATTCAGAGAAACATTTGGTGTTAAAGTACTGCAATTTTCTTCACAGATACATTCAGGAGGAAATGGAGTTCCTCAACATCTCCTCGCTTGGTGTGGCATACCGATATGCTACCAAGATTGAGCAGAAGTTCAAACAAAAAAAGTGAGCCTTTGGGTCTGTGAATCAGAAGCAAGGGAAAGGTACCCCCAAACTACAGAACAAAGGACCAAGCCAAGGCGGGGTGGCCCAGGACAACCTGCCAAAGCCACAAGAAAAGAACAACACCACGAAGCCAAAAAAGGACATGGGGAAGTGGTGTGAGTTCCATAAGAGCTCCACTCATAACACAAGTGAGTGTCGAGCCAAGCAGTCACTGGTAGCCGAGTTGAAGGCTTCTGAATTGGATGCATGCTCTGACTCTCAATTAGAACCCAACAACATAAATGATAGGGGGAAACAGATTATCGATGCGGAGCCCAACGCCACTGTTGCCACCACGAAGATTCAGAAGGAGGAACCAGAAGATCCAGAGGAGGCGGAGCGTCTCTTCCATTCCAAGATGTGGGTAAAGGGCTCCCCATTGCAGTTCATTGTAGATAGTGGGAGCCAGAATAACCTCATTTCGATAGAGTTTGTGAAATGGCTGGGCTTGCCAACCACAACACACCCACAACCATACACCATCGGGTGGTTTCACCAAGGACGGGACCTCTGCGTCAACCAACAATGTCGTCTTCCCTACATCATCAAGCCATTCACAGATGAGATATTATGTGACATTGCTCCTCTTGATGTTTCTCATGTATTATTAAGCCAACCATACTGTTACACATCCAAATCACTCAACTAGATAAGTGTCTCACATACCTCTCACTTGTCGCAAGTGTCGCAACTCCTGTACAACTTGTCGCAAATGTCACAAGTTGGTCATAAGGGTGTCGTAAATACCATTGAATCATGGTACCTCAATGACAACATCACAGAGGCACTTGAAACACCTCATTTACTCAATTTGAAGGAAGAAAACTGGTCTACTGAGGTCAAACATCTCTTGACACCTTAGAAGGCTTCATAATCAAGGTTTTGGAAGGGGAACGCTCCTCTAACACTATATGAGGAGCGCTGGCACCCCTTCACCATGGCTGAGGAGCGTTATAGTGCTTTTCCACCCCTTTGCAGGAGCGTTACCCAAATTTGGAGCGCTGGCGCTTCTCTGGACCTTTCTGGGAGCGTTATAGCACTATGTGACCTTCCTGAAGGAGCGCTCCCTATTCTGGGTGAACTGTTAGCCCGGTGAGAAGAATAAGGGGAGAATCATTC
>ML791335.1:567569-621806 GCA_009831015.1 Picea engelmannii
AAAAAGAATACTTTTCCCATCCCAATGCATGAATTGTCTATGGTTTGATTAATTTATGCTTGATTTCTAACCCTTGAGTATAGAAGTAACATGCATGCATAGTTGTTGTTTGTCTTGAGTGCAGGTCATCTGTGGAAGGAGCAACACAAGCAAGTGATCAAAGCGCAATGGAGGATCTACATTGAACGTCGGTAATAAGATTAGTGGTCCTTTTCCATGCATTTACTATGAAAAAGGGGTTTAAATCTTGGGTTGTATGTCAAAAAGTAGTTTCTATTCGGTCAAAATTTGCATGCAAGTCTGACCCTAGTTTGCTAGTCCGTAGGGTTTTTTTCCCAACAACATAATTGGTGACCGTACTGGGGAGAATACTCTTTAGGGTTCCTGGATTTATTTAAGTTTTTGGGTAGTTTAAAGATTAAGTTTTCTATTTTTTCTTTGCATGTATTTTTCTGTAAGGTTTGAGCTAGCAGGAAGTCTGGTTTTCCATACCATCTTTCCCTGACTTTTGCCTGATTGTAGTTTTCGGGACACACAGAGGTACACGCAACCTACATAAGGCCTGCACACATGTACCCGTGCCCTATCCTCTGACAGCCCGCGTGTGAACACTAGCTGTAGAGATAGTAGTAGCGTGTAGGAGTTAAGAGAACCTTAGAGGCAGTCCTCCTCTTCCCTGTCAGAATTACACATTCTCAGGGGGTTTTCTGGAATCTTGTCTGAGTCTTGTTGGTTCACAGTCCTATCTTAGATTTCTTTTTTCACCTTATTATTCCTTGCATTATTTGTCTTTTCTATTAGAAAGAGAATCCAAGCATTCAAGGGACCCTAGTTATCAATACCAAAGGCCTCTTCCTGATCTGGATTGCCTGTTTTCATTTTTTTCCTTAGAATTTACATATACACGCGGCCTGTACAAGGTCAGCCCGCGTGTACACGCTTTCTATCTCTGTTCAGCATGCGTTTGCACGCGTGCTGTTTTAGTGACAGTCGCATGCTTGACAGGCTACTTTTTGTTCAGGGTGGGGAAGTCATCCCCTCCTTTGATAAGAAGTATTCCTCTCAGGTGTTTGAGTCTAGGTTTGAACAATCAGTAGGTTAGGTCATCTTACCCTTAGCCTGCTTTTTCTCAGTTAATAGTTGACAGAAAATAAAAATAAAAATTATGGTTTTTAGACAAGCATGAGAGTCTTTGGTTTTTTTATTGCCATTGTGTGATTCTTTACTCTGATTCTTTGCGATCTGCACTTTAAGCCAGAATTTGTTTTTCTTGGTTTTTTGCTTGTTGGTATTTTCCTGTTTTTGCTTTACTGGCACTTAAATAAAAAAAATCTCTTTTCATTTTCTTCTTTGGTTGAAGAGTGTGTTTCTACATCATTAGCTAGGGAGAAGTCCTTTATTTTGTAAGTTTTTGCAGTGCACTTAGACCATAAGTAGCTCGTAGTCGATCGAAATCCCTTTGAGTTTGTTGTATAAAATCTTAGAAAAATTAAAAAACAAAAAGAAATCTTTCTTTGTGAAAAGTTGTTGAAATTTTGCATTTAGTAAAAGTCTTTTGTTTCTAGATTTTTTCATTCATTTTTTCTTTCGTCTTTACACATCATCATTTTCACCCTCATACCCCTTGACGTAAGAAAAATCCATAAAAGAAACGCTAATCTTAAAATCTACTAGACTTTTATGTTTGTAGGGTTCACAAACTAGTTCAGGACTAGGGCCTTGAATTAGGTTTGAGAGGAAACTCTTCAAGGCCATTCAAAACCAAACATTAGAGTCTGAGATAGGGAGTGTCTAAGTCCAGTTTTGTGGAAGTTATCCGGGACCCCCCTATAACATAGGGGATAAACACGAGGTCGCGTGCCGAAAGGTATCGGAGATAACCCCTCCAAAGCCGGACCAATCGTAGTGGAGAACACATATCGAGGGCTTGTTTTGGGATTCCTCCATTTTCATTTTCCACGGGGCTTCGTGGGTCTCGAATCCATTCGAGGTCCTCAGTTTTCTTCCATACCATTTTCTCTCGATACCCTTGACATGTTTTGGGCTTGATACCCTGCTCATTATGGTCTACCTGACTTTCGACTGTACCCACCTGGTGATTGTTCGCGTGTTGGCAACCTAGTTGCCAATATTTTTAGGGACATACACAGGTGACTACGGGGGTATACCGCGGTACCTAGGACAGACATCAGGCCATGCTTTGTAGAGTATAATCGGAGGGTGCTTCCGTGTTCGAGTTGCACTTGCACTGGTAATTTGCTCTAGTGTTGGTTGTTGTAACTATTCTTCCAAATAGTTTAGTGATTGCTTGTCTTACCTCTTAGGGGCTTCTTTTTAGTGTGTGTTAATTTTGAATGTTTAGAATACCTTAGCGTGTCTTGGATCTTCTCACATAGTGGAGGATCTCAAGCTCCTCCGGCCACGAAGGCTTCTTGGCCTACCGCTAGTTACACTAGAGCCACCCCTGCCACCATTAAGGAGGAAGCTAGACCAACAAGGGTCTTTCGAAGTGACTGGGTTACAAACCTTTGTGCCCGAACAACTCCCATAGGAATCAAACACCACTCTTGGCTCGGTTGAAACCCCAACCACTGATATCTGGGCATCATTTACTATACCAATCCAATTTCAAGAACGCCAGACAGTGCCTCACACAGCTATGGAAACAAACGTTGTTACTTCAACTGGGAATTCTTCAATTCCCACCACAGTTGCTACCACAAGAGAATCATCTTCTAACTTACCATCGTCGGTCTGAGCCACCATGGCCTCGGTTGCAACTATGTCGCACAGTGGACCGAACCGGTCTATGGCGGTGGCCACAACCCCCTTCACACCTAGTCCAACAGACCCTCCGTTCTCATACTATATGCCTAGTTCGGGTACAAGTCATGCACTAACCTACTCCACTTTATAGACTTTGGGTCTGGGAGCAGGGAGCTCTAACGCTCCTCTGCAAGGTCAACTTGGGGGCACTCCTGTCCCTTTTAACGCTTTTCCTTACACAGGAGGTCATATCCCTCCTTCGTCCCCTTCGCTTGGTGGTCCGCATCAGCAGTCCGTCGAGCAGCCTACACACACTAGTTTATTTGGAGCAGGGAGTCAAGGAACACCTGTGCATAGTATGTCGGTAGGTTTGACACCGTTTTCTTGGAATGGGACGTTTGGTAACACCACTTTCTCATCTGGGGGAAATCCCATTTTTGGATAGTCTACTCCTGCGCAGGGTACTATTCCTGTGTAGGGGGCACATATAGCAGGACCTTGGAACTCAGGACAAGGATCCGTTCCTTCCTCTGGAATGTTGTTCTGGGGTAATTATTTCCACAGTGAATGGAACCCTTGACAAACTACTATGCCTCTCCCATCAGGACCGGCATGGGGTAATCCTTCCCAAAGTCCTTTGAAGATGATGCATGCCCAACAATATATGTCTTTTATGGGAAATCAGCTGATGATGTCTCCACAGATGCAAAATCCTTACGCTGGTCAGGACCATGGTTCCTACAAGAATCCGGGCCAGCAGCCAAACTTTTCCTGGCAACCTGGTGCCAGTCAAACTCCAGGACCCCTTTCCCCAGGTTATCAGCAGCAACCCAAACTACCATTCCTGGCGAATTTACACTTGCCATATTTGACAAGGTTGTTAAACGATCCTATTTGTCATGATCCACGTTGGCCTCCTATGCCAACAAAGTTTCCGTCGGACATTCCAGGTGTTCATGTGACTACCTTCCATCTTTGGTGTTCATCTAACTCATTGAAAGATGACTCCATACAGTTGCGATTGTTTCAACGTATTCTTATCGAGAGTGTCACGAAATGGTACATTGAGCTCGATCGCTCAAGATACTCTTCTTTTGGTGAACTGGTGATGGCCTTCCTTAACCATTTCCAGTTACCTATGAGATACGATGTTGGCACAGAGTTGCTTGCCAATTTCGAACAGACAACAGCGGACCATATCTCTGATCATATCTAAGAGTGGAGACATAGGAAGAGTCTAATCAAAGTACCAGTCCCACCAGCATTCCTACTTGAGTGGTTCCTTAAGTCTTTGGTCCCACAGTTATCCAAAGACGTCGTGACTTCCGTAGTTTTCTCCGAAGAAGATGTCATCATGAGGGCTCAATAGTTTGAGCTCATCTATTCTCAGTCTGGTTTATTATACAACATCTTGCCAAATGCGCCACGTTCGATACTGGATAAAACTAGACAGAGAGATGGACCACATGTCAATGGTATTGTTGGTTCAGCACAAACCAAGCCCGCTGAGCAATTGACAAAATAGTTGCAACAGTTAGCCATACAACACACAGCGTCCAGCCAAACTACTTCTTTGGATGCTCCCCCTACCCAAACATTAGAAGTACACTCCGTGCAGTCAACTAACCCAAAGGCCACCTAGCAGCCTGAAGGGAAGAAAAAACAATGAAAGAAGGGTAAGGGGGATAAAAAACCCACTGATAATGCTGGCAGGGACACCATGGAAAAATGGAAGGCAAGGTATCCATGCAACTTGTGTGTTGAAGACCACCCGACCCATCTTTGTCCTCGACTTCCAGAGGCCCAAAAGTTTGTCACACAGCAACAGCAGACAGTGTTGACTAATCCATTTCAACATGGGAAAAATTTAACTTAAGCCTCTACAAGCACAGAAGGGGGAAGCCAAGAAACCTGTCCTCCTCCAAACAATCCCTCATCCGTGAACATATATATGGTTAGGGGTGATGCTTTCATAATGACTAGAGAACATGACTATAGTAAACGAAGAACTTCTGAGAAGGGTAAAGAAGCTGATCTCCCATCTCTTCCTCTACAGATCGAGAAGACGTTAGGAGAAACAATGACACGCATTCCAAAGGGTGCATTTAAAAAATCTTCTCACAACCCAAACGCAAGGGCCGCCCAGAATTACTCTGTGGTGGAGGATTTATCACAAACCCCTTGTACGATGTCTCCTTTGGAGGTCCTCCAAAGCTTCCCTACTCAGAGGAAAGACTTGTTAACCGCTTTGGGCTCTACTGAGACTTGTAATCCAGGTACCATCATGTTAGATACAACCGACTTAAAACCTCGTCTACCTTACCATGTAGCGTTTCAGATAGTAGTGGCTCATCCCACGAAAACTTTTACACGGAATATCTTCCGCACGGTGGTCGACGAGGGTGCCTCGACATGCGTTATGTCATTATCATGTTGGAAGGCCATTGCCCAGCCCGCTTTGTCTCCATCACCTACTCTCCTCACTGTTTTCAACGGTCATTCTTTCCGACCACATGGCATCGTTCCTTCTTTCCCTGTGTAGTTAGGGGGTAAAACTGTGTGTGTCGAAGTAGAGGTAGTCTATTCTCTCCTCGACTATAACCTCTTGTTAGGATGAAGTTGGACTTATGCTATGCAAGCTGTGGTTGCTACATTTTTTTGAGTCTTGTTGTTTCCACACAAGGGTCGGATAGTGACCATCGATCAACTGTCTTTCTCTAGACCTGACCCAGCTTTGGGGGCATCCACAGTCCCCATGATTGATAATACTCAACCAGGTGTCGTTAACATAGGAGTTGGTTTGTGCCCGTCCTTCATGGGTACCTTCGATTACCCACCTACTCATGATGATGTCCTTGATGGGTAATCTCCCGTCATCATAACGATTTAAGACTGGATCTGAAGTATTCACAGTGAGGTTAGTGTCACCTATTTTTTCTCTGATATCAGAGAAGTCCAAAGGTTGGCCCCACGGACGGTTTGGTTGTCTCAATCGGGCTAAGGCACTATGTGTTTTAATAAGAGATTGACGAACAATCTCTTGTATGTCACCACCTGTAGGATTAGGGGTTGTTGGCTCAACTGTGATCTGTGGATCGTCGGTTGAAGTAGTTGTTGTTTGAGGGGGAATAATATTGTTTGAATGGATTCTAGTCACTATAGGTGAGCGATTAGGTGGTGGAGGAGTCTTGCGACCGCCTCGTGCCATTAATTAATTTTAGGCCCTCCTTCTAGCGCCATTTGTTGATGGACGAAATCGACCGTCCGTCAAATGGAAGAGTGGAACCAGTCCGGGGTTGTCTAATAACCCAAGACGTTTGGAATGAACCACCCTGACGGGTTTAGCGGCTCTGTTAGCTGATCTAAGGTCCTAAGAAACAAAAAGAAAACTACTTTAAACTATAACTAATCTAACTAAACATAACAATTAGAACAAACTAAACTAATCTAACTAAAAAGGGAATAAAACACACTAATAAACTAATCTAACTAAAACTAACTGTAAAACAAACTAAACTAATCTAACTATTTTATATATATACAATCTACTAACTAATACTATACTAACTACAACTAATTAACTATCTCACTACTAACATCAATAAATCTTATTCACAAATTGTACACTATCTACAATTTACAGATTTAAATAAAACCTGAAAAACTCATTTGCATTCTGCCCTAAGACAGAGAAAAATATTTTTGTTGATTTTATAAATTTTATGAACAAGAAATAAAACAAAAACTAACTAAACTAAACAACTAATATACTAATTCTAACCACACATCTAACTAACAATATATTTAACTAAACTATTTAAATTATATTAAACAAACTAACGAAAATAAATCACAAACTAACCTGGAAAAACGCTCCAGATTTGTCCTGTGTATGATGATTGTCTCAGCTGATCGGAGGGAGGAAACCCACTCCAAATTATCCAGGAGCTTCTTGTAAATGATAGCTGCAGTTCTCTTCAATTATGATTACAGGACAAACAAGACATAAAAAATTACAACAATCATATGATTTATAAATCTTCATAGTTAGATAAACATGTATGCAAAGACTTATACAAAATAATTCAATTGATGAAGAAGAGAAATCTGTCATTCATTAAATGAACTAAGTAATTGTTGTATTTTTTAAAGTAATGAAAGAAATTAGACATGGATCACATTAATTAAATCACATCATTCTGCAATAGACTATGATAGCTAAAGTAGTCTATAATCAATTACAAATGACATGCAAAAACTTGAAACAAAAGATTGATATTATGAAAGTGAAAGTTGTAGCAGAACATCAACTTTTGTCTCAGTTTGTATTAAAAATCCATAGCCTGGTTCTCCCACAAGTGAGGATGATCCTTATTAAAAAAAATAATAAGTATTTAAAGGTTTCCCACAGGGTAAAACCTCCATGTGGAAGTTATCAAAAACTGTTTACATAAAATCTGGGAAGATATCCCAAGTTTAACTAAACTAGGAACCTAAAATAAAACTAAAACACACAAATATCTCCTAGACTGTCCAGCATGCCCAATGCAATTCGAATTTACCTGAAAAGGGTCAAAAATGGACAAGTTAGAAGGATCCTTTATTAAAAAAAATGATAAAAATCTAATTCTATAGACTAGCTATAGAATCTTTCGATTCTGTAGCTGGTCTAAATAAGACATAGAATCAGCATCAAAATCGATTGAGAATCTTTTTAAAGAATTAAATTCAATTAACATCCAATAGCTATTCGAAAATGAATCAATCAATTTGAAATTGTTACACCATTTGAAATCAAACAGGATCAAAATTAATCAAATAGTTACAGAGATATGCGTACACTGTTTCTTTTGTTACCATAAAATCGAATGAACAGAATCGTAATCAACAGTTGTGAGATCGTTTGATATCAATTTGAAACTGATATAATCAAAACAAATCGTAGGCCATTATTATGATTCCTTATCAACAGGAGATACGATTGAATCCAACAATATCATTTTCAAATCATATAACTATAATGACATAGCAAACGATTCATGCCACGAGTGGATTAACTCAAATAAAATCATAACAAGATCAATTAATTGGTAACAGAATTCGTAAGAATTATCCGATCGTTTTTTATTGCAAATTGGGCAAACAAGATCGATTGACTTTGATCAAAATCGTTATATTCAAACGAATTATAACCGGATTTGATAGAGATAACCTGGGTTGACCATTTCGTTTTAACAATCAAACAGAGCAGTAATTATAATACGAATTCAACTCATAAAACAATCTTGCCAACTCGAGATATGGGATAATCCAATCAGAATAAGAGTGAATCGGACAGTTAAGGTTTTAACATAGTTATTACGAATCAAAACCATTCCATGATTCGGGCGCATTTGCACGGGCTTAAATGAGATCATTGTTTTCATACGAAACAGAGTATTTTTTTCCAAATTGAAACCGAACAGAGTTGTATTCCTGTTCTTAGAAATTTACATGATAGAGCATATATTAAAAGATCGTAACAATCAACTCATTGAAATCGTTTCCAATCACAGCATATGAACCATAACGAAATCAAATCCAAACATGACCGTGTTCTAAATTAAGCATAAAAAACTTCCTGTTCAGAGTAGATACAAAATGAATTCAATTGAAAGCAAACCATTAGTATTCATTAACTTAATCGAACAAACGAACAAATCAAATCCAAACGAGGACCAATCAAATTTGATAAAAATCTATCAATAGCTAAACTGAGGAATGATCAAATCATGCATCCAAATCAAAATTCCATTTATTTTTAGCAAAGAGAAAAATATACAGGATGAAAACATTATGGCAGAGTCATTTCAAAATATAAACAGAGCCATTCGAAAACCAAATTCAAATCACTATATTAATCCTGGACATTCACAAAACTAAAACGATATCAAAATCCATACCTGTATGGCGAGCAGATGGCTTGATCATGACAACTTAGAGTTGACAACGACAGTGGCTAATTCAATATTCTTGAAAATGATGGAGCCAGTTGTCTTTTGCTTCCTATCAGTTGCTTGGAGCTTGTCTCTCTGACTGTTCAATACTGCAACTTGACTTTCCAGCGATTGAATTTTCAATTGGAGTATGGGAATGTCGATGTAGTACCGTTCCAGCCATAAACCACAATGGTCACAGGGCGACTGTGTGGGTTTTGAAAGCACAGGTGAGGGTTTGATTACATTGTCAAGGGTTTCGTTAGGAAATTTCATACCAGGGTAGCTCGGATTATTCCTTAGGCAAGGGGGAAGATTCGTCACGAAATCATAAGGTGGTTTGGGGCATAAACCCTGTGAGTAAGGGTACTCACTGGCTAGAAAACGTTCTATGTCAGAATCTGAATCCTCACTAAGGATGATGGGCTTTTGCTAAACAGAGGGTTTAGGTTTATTTCTAGCCATCCTTGAAATAAGCCGAGCATTCTTTTTACCCTTAGCAATAACAGTAGGGTTTGACTTAGCCCTTTTGCTCGCAGGATTTTTAATAGCCTCGGCCTTCTCTGTTACAACGTTTGGTAAATCAATGTCAGGGTCGACCGAGGGCTTAGGAGATGGCAGTAGGACATGGAAGGGCATGGGTGGCTCGACCTTGGCTTCCATAACCATAGGCTTGTCAACCTGGACAGGGTCTGCATCAAAAAAACTATTTCGAGCGACAAAATCTCTCCATCTATCACCGTGTAAACTCAAATGATAAACGATGATAAGTTTAATAATTCCATGGTGGAACAGGCTACTGTTGGTATTCTCCCTTTTAAACCTTTTCACCATTTTATATAGGCTACGCTGGAAGTAAAAGGGCATATTCAATGAGTATCCCATACAATTCATTAGCAAACATAGGTGGTAGAGAAAAATGAGTCCATATTGACCTTCACAGGTCACGAACTGTTTGACTACCATAAGAGTATCGTCCCATCGTGGTTTAAGTGCAGATATGGGCATACCTCTGTCACAAGAAGTGACCTTTCATGAGACGAACAGTAGCGTCCATGGCACCTCCTCGACCTTAGAATTTTTGAACCAACGCTGGCATGTGGTAGGTAACCCTGTAGCAGAACTAATAAACTTCTCATTTCCAACTGAATGTCACCCACCTTGTCTCTACAGCCATCGAAAGTCAAAGCGAACTATTGTGCAACACAGAGATTATAACCCTCAAATCGTTGTATAAAGGTGAGCCAACCGTTATCCTCCAAGTCCTTCCGGGCATTGTCAAATAACAACAAGGCTTGGCTGTTGTTTGGTTCGATTCGCACCACTGGTGCCATGGAGCCTAGCACATGGTGAACGAGCCAGGGTTAGGGTCATAGCATACACAGGAGTAGAGTGCGCGAAGGGTTACCCGAGCGAACAGAATCAAAACAGGGATAAGGGATAGGAATTAATGTCATCATGCAAAGGTGGTGGAGCTTATCTCTTCCATGCATAATAGTTATTGCCACAGTACAACCGCCAGTTTTCATATCTGTTCAACCCATTATAGTATAGTTCAACAGTCATGTCACTTGGCCGACCAATGAAACCAATAGTAAGTGTATAAACCAATGCGCACAATCAACGTTATGCCAAAGTTTTAAACCATCAACATACAAAATGATACCAATACCAAAGTTTAACCATGCGCCAATGTATTGTAATAGTTCATATCAAGAATTTAACCAAGGTGTCAATGGGTCTTCATATAATCAACATGCCAATAGTTATGAAAACACGAACATAGGCATTATATTAAAAGATATATATAAAGGGTTTAACCATAATACTTATATATTTTCATGAAAATAATGGTCAAGTAAATCAAATCAAAGGATGTATAAATCCAAATGCCAATGCATTACAAACTCGATGAAACCAAGTCACATAATCAAGACAAGAATGTCCAATGAGTATAGTTCGAAATTTTTTTCCAGCTGCATAATGATAAGTGAAAATCAAGCGCAATAGGCATATTGACAAAAAGGATCATGACAGTTCAAATAATGATTTCAATGAGACTGCGAAGGACTAAGTTTTCACGCTTACAGTCGTGAAAACATAAACGAAGGTAAATGTGCAAATGTCGCAAAAATAAAAGTGTCGTTTATTTGAATAAGTGCGACGAAAAATTGATGTTTGCAAAACATTGGTGTAGGCAGCTTATAGTACAATGGAAAAATGTGAATTGGCTACCAACAATGGCGACGCACTGGTAGAAGTAGTTATCTCTGTCAAAAGGAACAAATTTAGATTAGGACAACAAAGATAATTCCAACTCACAAATAACAACCAGAAAATTGTATTAAACATCATCAATAGCCAACCATTCCAGTAGTGTTTTAAAAGATGAAAACTGATAACAGTCTTAAGATCAACAAATCACGATATTATATATAAAATCTCCAATATTGTTGGCAGAGCCACTGCTACCAGTCGGCTTCCATAGCCTCAACAGGGTTGTCATTTAACCCACTCTGACATCTGTATCCTGCCAAGAAGTTCTAGATCAGAATAAAGGACATTAAAGAGGTTTCTTATTTACAAATTTTCATATACCTGACATTGCTTCGCTGCCAGCGGGCCTGTTCAGTACCCCGGCGAAGTTGTCTTGGCGCCATGCATGCATTTACCCTCTGCCAGCAGACCTGTTCAGCATCACGGCGGGTTTACAAGCACTTCCCACAGCTCTTATTAATAATTTATTTTGTTTTGGATTTTATAGATATATAGTCGAGCGGGGTGACGCCGAAAATCATGATATTTTAACATATTTTTTCAGACCTCATCAGAATATTTTTATTTTTTTTTAGAATTGTCCTTTATTTAGATCCAGAGATGTTTTATTTGCAAAAACAACTTCCTAAGACAGGGAGACATCTTCTGAGTCATTCCTTTACGGAATAGGGACAGTGTAAAAAGATAATAGATGATCATGACAATCTTTACTCAGAGATTGAAATCAGTTATCTTCTTTCAAACAACAAACTTTTCCAACATAGATATAAATTCCAAAAATATGACATTGATGTTTGTACAAATTTCACAGAAGTTATTTCAGCGAGGGAATTTTCTATTGCATTTGTCTGAATAGCTCAGTGTACACAGGTATGTGCATTTCAAAAACACAAGATGATAAATTAAAAGAAAAATCAAACACAAAAAGCAAACAAAAAAGAAAACAAAAACAAAATATGTACATAATATACAAGAGAATTCATCAAGCAAAGTATCTCTTCAGGGCTTGGCCATTCACCGAGTAGGTGTCAAGATTCCCTTCAATATTATGCAATCAAAAAGAACTGGGACCCAACTTTTCAGCAATTAAAAACGGTCCAAGCCATAGGTTTTGGAATTTTGTGTGCTCTCCCTTTCCCTCGTGTGGTTTGTCCCATTTCAGGACAAGGTCACCTACTTCAAAATTCCTATCAGAAGCAAAATTAGAATCGAACCATCTTTTAACCAATTGTTGATGTTGATCTATCTTTCATTTAGCTTGGGCTCTTACCTCCTCTAGCTTCATCAAAGCGTTAATTTGGTTTTCCAAAGGGGGACAATCTTCTTCTTGGACTTTCTGTGACAACTGTAGTGAAGGAAGAAGAATGTGAGGTGGCAGAATTTCTTCTCTGCCATAAACGACAAAAAAGGGGGAGTTACCTATAGTAGCTTTTGGCATTATCCTATCAGCCCACAGCACGTTCAGCAGTGCATTGTGCCAATTTTTGTGATTTTCAACCACCGTTCTCTTGATTATTTTGATCAAGTTCTTGTTTGTCGATTCTACCAATCCGTTGCCCTGGGGGTAATAGTTAGCAGAATACTTCAACTTAATTCCTTTTTCCAAAGAGAACTCACTCATCTCAAGAGAGGAAAAGTAAGAAGCATTATCGAATACTAAACAGTCAGGGATATCGAAACGAGTGATGATATTCGAATTTAGAAAGGCAATTACTTGACTGGTGTTGACAGTTCTTAACGCAACAGTTTCAGACCATCGAGTAAAGTAATCTATGGCTGTCACAATAAACTTGTGTTGTTGCAAGGATGGAGGGTTAATTGGACCTATGATATCAAGGCCCCACTACTGAAAAGGAGAATCTACTGAAACGGGCTGCAAAGGAAAGGATGGTTTTTGTAACCACCCTGATGCTTTCTGACAGATGATACATTTACGACACAAGGCATGGGTGTCTTTAAAAAGTGTGGGCCAGTAATAACCAGCTCTCAAAACCTTATGAGCAGTGGTGTCACCACCAAAATGACCACCAATTTCTCCTACATGCAACTCTAGCAAGACTTTTTCTGCTTCGTCCTTTTCAAGACAACGCATCAGTACGCCGTCAAAATTTTGACGAAACAGGATACCACTAACCAGATGAAAGGAGGCAGACTTCAGTCTCAACGCTCTTCTTTTGGCGGGGTCAAGGTGATGGGGGTCTGACCCACATTCAAGACAGGATCTTATATCGTCATACCAAGGACTAACATAGTTTTGTGCGCAATAGATTATATCGCGTTGTCTTAGGTTTGACGTATCGCTGTCTTCTTGTTGTCCTGCTGTGGAATCAGCAACTAACTTGCACAACCCTTGGCCTCTCACTATCTGAGCTGGGGTGATTTCTAAGTCATACTCCTGTAAGGAGGTGACCCAGTTGGCCCTCTTCTCACCTAGCTCCTTCTGCACTAACAGGTTCCTCATGGCTAGGTAAGGGACAATAACTTTCGTCCTTGACTTCAAAAGATAGGACCGAAAGTTCTTAACTGCTTTGAAAACAGCGTAATCTTGTCGATCTACCACTGGGTAATTAAGTTCAGTGCCTTTGAAAGAAGAGCTCATCAAGGCAATGGGTGCTTCATTGTTCTCGACATTCTTTTGGGTTAGGATGGCGGCATAGGAACGGTCAGAAGCAAAAGTGTAGAGTGTAAAGTCTTTTGAAAATTCTGGGCTCATGAGAGACGGAGCGTCTATTATGGCCTTCTTTATTGCATTAAAAGCTTGATTTTCTAGGGGTCCCCAGTGATATTGGGTGTCTTTCTTAATCAGATTCTGTAAATGCCTGACCATTTCGGAGAAACTAGGGACAAATCTTCTCACGAAGTTAATCTAGCCTAAGAAAGACTGCATAGATTTTTTGGATGTAGAAGGGGGGAGTTTTGCGATGACTTGAGTCCTTTCGGGGTCAATAATCATCCCTTCACTAGACATAATGAAACCTAAGAGTTTACCCTTTTCTACTACAGAGATGGATTTTTTTGGATTCAAGGAGATGTCGTATTTACGACATTGCAGTAGGATGGCTCGTAAGTGAGATAGATGATCGTTTTTGTTTTTAGAAAATACAGTCACATCATCTAAGTAAACTATGACGGACTGATTGATTAAGACTCGGAAATCAATATCCATTGCTCTTTGAAAGGTGGCACCAGCATTAATCAATCCAAAGGGAATTTTGCGATAAGCATAAGTGCCCCATGGAGTACGGAAGGTAGTTTTAAGTTGGTTTGGCGGAGACATCGGGACTTGGTTGTACCCCGAGAAACCATCCAGTAAGGATAGCCTCTCGGAACCAGATACCTGTTGAAGGATCTGTTCCATGGGCGGGACAGGATAGCTATCTTTATTAGACGCTCTATTAAGGTTTCGGAAATCGACGCAGAGTCAAATTTCCCCATTTTTCTTCCGGACTGGGACAAGGTTGGAAACCCATTGAGTGTGCCTAACAGGAAAAATTATCTTAGCATTTAGGATATTATTCAACTCTTTTTGAACGGTCGGTTCAAGCTTGGGGTGCATTTTCCTCAGTTTCTGTTGAAAGGGTAAGGTTTGGGGCTTCATAGGGATGACATGTTGTATGATATTAGGGTCGAACGTTTTGAGGTCATCATACGTCCATGCAAAGACATCTTTAAATTATTTGAACAGTTTAATAAATGCAATTTTTTCTTGTTGAGAACATCCCAACCCTAGCTTAATGCACTGAGGATTTTCATTAGTTCCTAAGTTCACTTTTTCATAAGATAACGAGGAACTATTGGTTTTACAATTGACCGTCTTTTTAAATTTATCTTGAAAATCATAAAACTTCTCTAGTCTAACTATAGATTTAGGGATCGAGTTTACCATATCCGATGAAGATTCGGGAGTTCTCGGATCTGGTATTACCTTGAAATCACACAAATTGTCGTCGTGTGTGTGTTCGTCTATCACCGCACCTTGAAAGGTTTCTTCCATGTGCAGAAAGTTAATAATCTGCTGATCGTCGTCAAATACTCTCCAGTTTGTGATGTTGTCGGGGACGGATGGCTGAAACAGCAACTCGATGGAGAATGTGTCTGGGGACAAGCCTTCTGCAGGAATAAGTCTAGAAGCCACATTAGCTAATAAATCTGCTTCAGAGTTATTCAATATAGGAATAGAATTTATATTGAAAGCGGAAAATTTATTCATTAAATTCCATACCTCAGATTGGTAGCTTTTGAGATGTGGAGACAGACAGTGGATAGAGTCTCTTACCTATCTAACCACTATTTCAGAGCCGCCAAAGATGGTTAAATTTTGAATGTTCATATGCAAATCTTTTATGAGACCTTGCAGTAAAGCCTCATATTCTGCAGTATTATTAGTACATTCAAATTCCAATCTACATGCTATCAATGTTTTGTTACCTGCCAGATCGATAATGACACAGCCTACTCCAGCTCCTTCTTTGGACTTTGACCCGTCAAAATAGAGAGACTAAATTTGATTTGCATCGGGTACATGAGACCTTGGTGTGGAAGCTATTGGCTGCATATATGCCACAATCTCGGACTGTTTTTCTGGATTGGTGATAGGTGAAGACTCAGCCATGAAATTTCCGAAGAAGGTGTCCATCCCTTATACTTCAAGTGAATCAGCAGAAGGTGTATACGGTTCGTTGGGATCGTTCAAATCTGTGACAGTGAACTTGAGGTAGCGCTCACGATTCACTCTGATTTTATTAGGCTTTCCGTTCTCTGGAAGCCATAGATGAGACTAATCTGTTGCGAAATAACCATGTAGATGCTCCGACCAGTCCCTGCTTAAAAACAGACCATACACTTCTGGAATATCCACAACAATTATATCAATAACTTGATGAACCTTGGGGTTAGACGATAATCTAATAAGCACATTCTTTAATTCGCCTATAACTTTGACATTTGTCCGATCAAGTTGTATGATTTTTAAAGTAGATGGTTCAACTTCTGCGTTAATCTTCTAGCATACAAGCCATGACATCACATTGGATGATTCCCCTGAGTCTACCATACAATTGTGCACGTTTCTATTAAAGATCTTGAAAGTTAATATAAATGGAGGTACATTTTTTCGATTACTAAGAGTAGTAGCTTGTGGTTTTTTACTCGCAATTTCTAAAGCTACTTTATCTACATTGTTTACATTATTTACATTATTTACAGGAAGGCTTCCTTTATCTTGAGGATCGGGATTATTTTTAGTAGAAGTCTTCTGGGGAAATTTGTTTTGCACAACCTTGTTACCATTAGAATTACCATTCTTGTTATTCTCTGAGATATTTTGTAACATTTTTTGAAGCAAAAATGGAAATTTTAATAACTCATAAATGGAAATGTTAGCCCTTAAATTTTTAATATCTTCAACAACATCATAATCTAAGTTAGGGTTCACATTACTCTGTTTAGTCTCAGCTGATTTAGATTTCTTTGGAGGCGAAGTTGTAGTGTTTTCGGTAGAAGGTTTGTTTGTTGTCTTACTCCTAGTATTATAAGGATGAACTGTCTCGAAGTTAGCTTGAAAGATGTTATCCAAGAAGTGTCCAAAAATGTTTGGAGTAGACTCTTCTTCTTGAACTGTCTCTTGTTCAACTACTTCCTCAGGGATCTCAGGAGGCATCAAGTTATCTTGGGCTTCTAGAATTGTTTGAAGGGCACATTGCAAACTTTCTAAATTAAGGCCTTCAGTGGTTGGGTTAGGTCGGTTGTTAGGAAAAGGCTTCCAGAATGGGGGTTTATAAGGACCTTTGCTCGAGGAAGCTTCTTCGGTCGACCTTTTCAAGTCTATAACTTGATTTGACAGTTTTTGAACAACTTTAGTTAAGTTTTCTAAATCAGAGCTTTCAGGTTGTGTTTTACTTTGAGTGGGTCTGGGGAGGATTTCAATCTTCTTTTTGGAAGAAGAGCTAGTCTCAGTTTTGTTACTAGTAGAGTCTTTAAGACTAAGTATGTCTTTTTCAATCTGAGTGGCCTCCTCGAAGGCTTCTAACAATGTGGATTTCTTAGATCGTTTAACCCAAATAGCTATACTTTGATGCAAATCTTTAGTGTAGTATGCGATTATAAGACTTTCAGCGGGCATAGAATCCACAGGGATTTGGTTTTTAAGTGTTAGGAATCTTTGATTAAAGTCTTTAACTTTTTCTTTTGGGTTCATTTTTAAGCTAGAAAGATCCATGACTAAGACTTCTGGAGGCTTACCGTCTCTGAACTTTTCCAAAAAGCATGACTCAAACTTTTCCTACGACATGATGGTATGGGGTTACTGGGCAAAGTACCATGTGGATGCATTACCCTCGAAAGTATAAGGGAACAACCTATAGACGACATCTTCATGTTCGACATTGCGGAGTCTTATGGCTAACATAAACTTTTTAATGTGATCTTTAGCAATCTGTTTTGAGTCAGGGTCAAATTTGGGAAGACATTTCTCCAGATGCTTAGGTAGAGGGTGTTGAGCTCCAGGTACAGCTACGGCATCCTGATCAAGCCATGGTCTAGCAGGGTTGTTCTGATTTTCCATTGGGGTAGTGGGTGTGGAAGGTTGAGAAGGGAAATTGCCTTCGTCAGAGGAATCTCCTCCAAAAGAGGAAGGAGATGATGGAGGTGGTGAAGGAGGTATCCCAGATCCTCCTATAGCAGGATTTAAGACTAGATCTGAAGTATTCACAGTGAGGTTAGTGTCACCTAATTGTTCTCTAATATCAAAGAAGTCCAAAGGTTGGCCCCATGAATGGTTTGGTTGCCTCAAACGGGCTAAGGCACTATGTGTTTTAATAAGAGATTGACAAACAATCTCTTGTATGTCACCACCTATAGGATTAGGGGTTGTTGGCTCAATTGTGATCTGTGGCTCGTCGGTTGAAGTAGTAGTTGTTTGAGGGGGAATATTATTGTTTGAATGGCTTCTAGTCACTATAGGTGAGGGATTAGGTGGTGGAAGAGTCTTGCGACCGCCTCGTGCCATTAATTAAGTTCATGCCCTCCTTCTAGCGCCATTTTTTGACGGGCGAAATCGGTCGTCCGTCAACTGGAAGAGTGGAACCGGTCCGGGGTTGTCTAATAACCCAAGCCGTTTGGAATGAACCACCCTGACGGGTTTAGCGGCTCCGTTAGCCGATCTAAGGTCCTAAGAAACAAAAATAAAACTACTCTAAACTATAACTAATCTAACTAAACATAACAATTAGAACAAACTAAACTAATCTAACTAAAAAGGAAATAAAACACACTAATAAACTAATCTAACTAAAACAAACTGTAAAACAAACTAAACTAATCTAACTATTCTATATATATATATATATATACAATCTACTAACTAATACTATACTAACTATAACTAATTAATTATCTCACTACTAACATCAATAAATCTTATTCACAAAATGTACACTATCTACAATTTACAGATTTAAATAAAACCTGAAAAACTCATTTGCATTCTGCCCTAAGACAGAGAAAAATATTTTTGTTGATTTTATAATTTTACGAACAAGAAATAAAACAAAAATTAACTGAACTAAACAACTAATATACTAATTCTAACCACACATCTAACTAACAATATATTTAACTAAACTATTTAAATTATACTAAACAAACTAACGAAAATAAATCACAAACTAACCTGGAAAAACGCTCCAGATTTGTCCTGTGTATGATGATTGTCTCAGCTGATCGGAGGGAGGAAACCCGCTCCAAATTATCCAGGAGCTTCTCATAAATGATAGCTGCAGTGCTCTTCAATTATGATTACAGGACAAACAAGACATAAAAAATTACAACAATCATATGATTTATAAATCTTCACAGTTAGATAAACCTGTATGCAAAGACTTATACAAAATAATTCAATTGATGAAGAAGAGAAATCTGTCATTCATTAACTGAACGAAGTAATTGCTGTATTTTTTAAAGTAATGAAAGAAATCAGACATGGATCACATTAATTAAATCACATCATTCTGCAATAGACTATGATAGCTAAAGTAGTCTATAATCAATTACAAATGACATGCATAAACTTGAAACAAAAGATTGATATTATGAAAGCGAAAGCTCTAGCAGAACATCAACTTTTGTCTTAGTTTGTATTAAAAATCCATAGCCTGGTTCTCCCACAAGTGAGGATGATCCTTATTACAAAAAATAATAAGTATTTAAAGGTTTTCCACAGGGTAAAACCTCCCTATGGAAGTTATCAAAAACTGTTTACATAAAATCTGGGAAGATATCCCAAGTTTAACTAAACTAGGAACCTAAAATAAAACTAAAACACACAAATATCTCCTAGACTGTCTAGCATGCCCAATGCAATTCGAATTTACCTGAAAAGGGTCAAAAATGGACAAGTTAGAAGGATCCTTTATTAAAAAAAATGATAAAAATCTAATTCTATAGACTAGCTACAGAATCTTGCGATTCTGTAGCTGGTCTAAATAAGACACAGAATCAGCATCAAAATCGATTGAGAATCTTTTTAAAGAATTAAATTCAATTAACATCCAATAGCTATTCGAAAACGAATCAATCAATTTGAAATTGTTACATCATTCGAAATCAAACAGGATCAAAATTAATCAAATAGTTACAGAGATATGCGTACTTTGTTTCTTTTGTTACCATAAAATCGAATGAACAGAATCGTAATCAACAGTTGTGAGATCGTTTGATATCAATTTGAAACCGATATAATCAAAACAAATCGTAGGCCATTATTATGCTACCTTATCAATAGGAGATACGATTGAATCCAACAATATCATTTTCAAATCGTATAACTGTAATGACATAGCAAATGATTCATGCCACGAGTGGATTAACTCAAATAAAATCATAACAAGATCAATTAATTGGTAATAGAATTCGTAAGAATTATCCGATCGTTTGTTATTGCAAATTGGGCAAACAAGATCGATTGACTTTGATCAAAATCGTTCCATTCAAATGAATTATAACCGGATTTGATAGAGATAACCTGGATTGACCATTCGTTTTACAAATCAAACAAAGCAGTAATTATAATACAAATTCAACTCATAAAACAATCTTGCCAACTCGAGATATGGGATAATCCAATCAGAATAGGAGCGAATCGAACAGTTAAGGTTTTAACATAGTTATTACGAATCAAAACCATTCCACGATTCGAGCGCATTTGAATGGGCTTAAATGAGAACATTGTTTTCATACGAAACAGAGTAGTTTTTTCCAAATTGAAACCGAACAGAGTTGTATTCCTGTTCTTAGAAGATTACATGACAGAGCATATATTAAAATATCGTAACAATCAACTCATTGAAATCGTTGCCAATCACAGCATATGAACCATAACGAAATCAAATCCAAACATGATCGTGTTCTAAATTGAGCATAAAAAACTTCCTGTTCAGAGTAGATACAAAACGAATTCAATTGAAAGGAAACCATCAGTATTCGTTAACTTAATCAAACAAACGAACAAATCAAATCCAAATGAGGACTAATCAAATTTGATAAAAATCTATCAATAGCTAAACTGAGGAATGATCAAATCATGCATCCAAATCGAAATTCCATTTATTTTTAGCAAAGCGAAAAATATACAGGATGAAAACATTATGGCAGAGTCATTTCGAAATATAAACAGAGTCATTCGAAAACCAAATTCAAATCACTATATTAATCCTGGTCATTCACAAAACTAAAACGATATCAAAATCCATACCTGTATGGCGAGCAGATGGCTTGATCATGACAACTTAGAGTTGACAACGGCAGTGGCCGATTCAATATTCTTGAAAACGATGGAGCCAGTTGTCTTCTACTTCCTATCAGTTGCTTGGAGCTTGTCTCTCTGACTGGTCAATACTGAAATTTGACTTTCCAACGATTGAATTTTCGATTGGAGTATGGGAACGTCGATGTAGTACCGTTCCATCCATAAATCACAATGGTCACAGGGAGACTGTGTGGGTTTTGAAAGAACAGGTGAGGGTTTGATTACATTTCCAATGGTTTCGCTAAGCAATTTCATACCAGGGTAGCTAGGATTATTCCTTAGGCAAGGGGGAATATTTGTCACGAAATCATAAGGTGGTTCAGGGCATAAACCCTGTGAGTAAGGGTACTCACTGGCTAGAAAACATTCTATGTCAGAATCTAAATCCTCACTAAGGACGATGGGCTTCTGCTAAACAGAGGGTTTAGGTTTATTTCTAGCCATCCTTGAAATAAGCCGAGCATTCTTTTTACCCTTAGCAATAACAGTAGGGTTTTCCTTAGCCCTTTTGCTTGCAGTCTTTTTAATAGCCTCGGCCTTCTCTGTTACAACGTTTGGTAAATCAATGTCAGGGTTGACCGAGGGCTTACGATATGGTAGTAGGACATGGAAGGGCACGGGAGGCTCGACCTTGGCTTCCATAACCACAAGCTTATCAACCTGGACAGGGTCTGTATCACAAAAACCATTTCAAGCGACGAAAGCTCTCCAGCTATCACTGTGTAAACTCAAATGATAAACGATGATAATTTTAATAATTCCATGGTGGAACAGGCTACTGTCGAACTTCTCCCTTTTAAACATTTTCGCCATTTTATAAAGGCTACGCTGGAAGTAAAAGGGCATATTCAACGAGTATCCCATAAAATTCATTAGCAAACGCAGGTGGTAGAAAAAAATGAGTCCATATCGACCTTCACAGGTCACGAACTATTTGACTACCATCAGAGTATCATCCCATCGTGGTTTAAGTGCAGATATGGACATACCTCTGTCACAAGAAGTGACCTTTCGCGAGACGAACAGTAGCGTCCATGGCACCTCCTCGACCTTAGAATTTTTGAACCAACGCTGGCCTGTGGTAGGTAACCCTGTAGCAGAACTAATAAACTTCTCATCAATTTCCAACTGAATGTCACCCACCTTGGCTCTACAGCCATCGAAATTCAAAGCGAACTACTGTGAAACACAGAGATTAAAACCCTCAAATTGTTGTATAAAGGTGAGCCAACCATTATCCTCCAAGTCCTTCCAAGCATTGTCAAATAACAGCAAGGCTTGGTTTCCATTTGGTTCGATTCGCACCACCGGTGCCATGGAGCCGAGCACATGGTGAACGAGCCAGGGTTAGGGTCATAGCATACACAGGAGTAGAGTGCATGAAGGGTTACCCAAGCGAACAGAAATGAAACAAGGATAAGGGATGGGAATTAATGTCATCGTACGAAGGTGGTGGAGCTTATCTCTGCCATGCATAATAGATATTTCCACAATACAACCGCCGGTTTTCATAGTTGTTCAACCCATTATAGTATAGTTCAACAGTCATGTCACTTGGTTGACCAATGAAACCAATAGTAAGTGTATAAACTAACGCGCACAATCAACGTTATGTCAAAGTTTTAAACGATCAACATACAAAATGAGACCAATACCAAAGTTTAACCATGCGCCAATGTATTGTAACAGCTCATATCAAGAGTTTAACCAAGGTGTCAATGGGTCTTCATATAATCAACATGCCAATAGTTATGAAAACATGAACATAGGAATTATATTAAAAGATATATATAAAGGGTTTAACCATAACACCTATATATTTTCATAAAAATAATGGTCAAGTAAATCAAATCAAAGGACGTATAAATCCAAATGCCAATGCATTACAAACTCGATGAAACCAAATCACACAATCAATACAAGAATGTTCAATGAGTATAGTTAGAAATTTTTTGCCAGCTGCATAATGATAAGTGAAAAGAAAGCGCAATAGGCATATTGACAAAAAGGATCATGACAGTTCAAATAATGATTTCAATGCAACTGCGAAGGACTAAGTTTTCACGCTGACAGTCGTGAAAACATAAACGAAGGTAAATGTGCAAATGTCGCAAAAATAAAAGTGTCGTTTATTTGAATAATTGCGATGAAAAATTGATGTTTGCAAAACATTGGTGTAGGCAGCTTATAGGACAGTGGAAAAATGTGAATTGGCTACCAACAGTCAGGTGACGTTGTTCCTGAGGAATCGCCTATCCGGGGGGATATACTTTTGATTTCATCTTCAAACCCCTGGTACAAAGATATACTTATCTATCTCTAGACTTTGAAGTGCCCCACCTCTGCTTCTCATGACGAGTGTCGACGAATACGCCATCAGGCTAAGAATTATCTCATACTCAATGATACGTTGTATCGAAGAGGTGTAGACTGCATCTTGTGTCGATGTCTCACTCATGAGGAGGCCATCATAGTGCTCAACGATTTCCATACTAGAGCTTGTGGCGGTCATTTATCGGGGTTGGCAACAACGCAAAAGATTCTACGAGCAGGTTACTTATGACCGACACTTATCAAAGATTGTATCGAATCGGTTAAGAAGTGCCATCCGTGCCAAATCTTCTCTCAGAAGATGAGGGAACATCCCTCTCCTATGTTCCCCTGTCATCATAGTTGGTCCCTTCACTAAGTGGGGGATTGATTACACTACATGCAACCCCCCGTCAACAAGGGGGCACCGCTATATCATTGTAGCTATCGACTACTTCACTAAGTGGGTCAAAGCTATGCCAACATTTAAAGATGATGGAGAGACTGCAGCTCTCTTCTTATTCAACCAGATCATAGCAAGGTTCGGCGTCCCGAGAGAGATTTTCACTGACCATGGCAGTCACTTTCAGAACCAAATGATGACCGAATTAACATCAAAGCTTGGGTTACGGCAGGAACATTCATCACCTTACTACCCCCAAGCCAATGGGCAGGTGGAAGATGTAAACAAAACTCTTAAGTCTATTCTACAGCGAACTATCAACTCAGCCAAGTCAAATTGGCATTTCATGTTATACTCAACATTATGGGCTTACCGAACATCTGTTAAGACTACAACCGGTTTCTCACCTTTTCAACTCATTTACAAGCTGGAGGCAGTCTTTCCCATCGAATGTCAAATCCCATCTTTGAAATTGGCAGTACAGTTATTGCCAAACAGTTCTCCACTTGAAGAACAATTAATACACCTTGAGAAGCTTGATGATCAACGTCGCGATGCGGCCCTGGCCAATCAAGCTCACAAACATAAGGTCAAGTGTTAATATGATAGGTCCATTCATCCTCGGATTTTCTCTGAAGGCGACCTTGTCCTAGTCTATGACCAAGACAAGGACCCCCTGGGGGCAGGGAAGTTTAAACCCATGTGGCTCAGACCCTTCATTATAAAAGAGGTATTAAAAAAGGGTGCTTATCGTTTGGTTGATTTTGAAGGGAATTCTTTGGCGAAGCCTAGAAATGGGCTCTACCTCAAGAAGTATTACTCATAGACAGGTCATTGTGGGTAACTTTTTGTAACATATGTATAGTCTTTGTACTATTCCTTTTTAAGTTTCTTTTAAAAGTGTTATGGATGTGTCATTGATGCTATATTTTGTCAATATGGGAGATGTCAAGTGAGTCTGAGGTGTTCGTTGGGTATGCAGACGGTGCTAGTCGACACACAGAGAGGCTTGCATCTGCAGCTTGGGTAATCTTTACACCTCAGGGTCAGTTGTTATCTTCCGGAGGCATATGCTTAGGTGACACCACAAATAATGTCGCCGAGTATAGTGCAATTATTAAGTTGCTTCGTGACGCCTTTTCATTGGGTATCTCTCATCTTCGGGTCTATCTCGATGCTCAACTGATTGTGTCACAGCTAAAAATAGTATACCAGGTTCATGATCCAACTTTACACCGACGATTCCTTAGGGTACGTCTCTTAGAATGAAACTTTGATTATATTACATATTTTCATGTTCCTAGGAGATTAAACCAAATTACAAATACTCTAGCTAATCAAATTTTAGATTGGCATCCTGCCCACATATAAAAGAACATGGACATAAACATGTAAATACATTTTTTCACACAGAATCCATAAGACACAAAAAGATAAAAACCATATATAAACATCATAAAATAACCAAAGTACATAGATGGACGCAAGCGCCTCAAAAATGGGAATAGTAACGAGTCACCGGGCTTATGCCCTCAAAAAATATATACAAGTAGGTGCTCGTGGCACATAAAAAGTCTAAGTCTGTTCAGGGCCTATGGGCCCTATTATAATCATCCATAGCACGAGTTAAATGCCTAAACAGTCGGACCCATGTCCGAGGTGCCCCCAAAACATGAGGCTGCATGGATGGCAGAAGGTCCTCTATCTCTTCCATCGGGACTGTGTGAGTGAGCGTAGTGAAGTTCCGCTCAACTCGTTTAAGGACCCTCTCGGCCTCTCCGGCTGGGAGGTTCCCTACTATTGCTTCTCCCCCAGCAGCGACAGCCGTGGATGACGCATGTTCCATGCATAATCGACAGGTCGCATGGGTCCCACATCTGCATGCAACAAATGTTTACCCGTCAAATACTCTGGCATACAAAAAAATGATATATATAACAAAAAGACATAAAAATTACATATGCAAACAAAAATAAAATAAAAAGGTGGAGACTTACCCATATCCCCTCGCTCCTCACCAGGAGGCACGGGTATCTCAGGAGCTCTAGAGAAATCTATCCCTACATACGGGTAGTCCTCAATCACAGGGATCTATCATGACAGCCAAGCAAAGAAATCATCATCGAAGGACTCAACGGTCCTTCCACCACCCTGTCGCAGCAGTAATACTGCCCATCTACACAATGCAGGGAAAGAGGCCTTATGTCCTCGTACTACAACCTGAGGACTGAAACTCGAAACTCTCTCAAAAAAGAACGAACACAAGATGGTCCTGAACTCGAAGTTCCTCTATGTCCGTTGTCGGCAATCTGTCAATTGCACCTTCATGCACTCGAGCAGTGTGGTACTCCAGTCAAAACTTTGTGCATTCATGCACTGGATGGAACAGTTCATCTGTGCGTGTGAAGCCTGATGCACAGCTACTGAGCCGGTAATCCGCCCAATCAGTAACAATATAGTCTGCAGCGCTAAGTTAGTAATCTTGCTAATGGGTACCTGGGAGCCCACACGGTCAGTCCCATCCTCACAATGCTCAGCTATCAATTCCAAGATCTTTCTCGGCCCCACAGGAAAAGTCTGGAAGATGACTGGTTCCCCTCTCCTTGAGAGGCCAGTCAGAAAGTAGATATCCTCGGTGGTGGGCACCAGTGATTTCCCCTCTAGCATAAATGCCTCTGCATCAGGGTGCCAGTAGTCAATCAAGGCATTCAGTAGCCTTGGTTGTGCATGCATAAATGGACATAGAAAGAATTTGAGTAAACCACATTGCATTAACACGGCCATGACATTCGAATCTACTGCAACCAACTCACTGATTGCCTCATGCTCCCTTTCCCTCCACTGGACATACATCCTGCCAACACAACAAGGTAAAGGAGGGTCAGTACTTCCTTTTAGTTTTCTTTTTCATCATAAAAGGGGGGTACACGTAGGCTGTAGAGGTGACAGTCGCGTGTACATGCGGGCAGACTTTACTCTGCCCGAATGTACACGTGGCCTATCTAGAGACATCCCACGTGTACCTAGGGCCAACCTTTTTAAGGTCGAGGCCCACCCAAAAAATCAACTAAATAACAAAATTGAAGTATTGAATAACTAGATAAGGGAGTTTGTACTTACTTGGTCCAAGCAGACGTTTGTTTCGTCCACTGTAGCTCCCGGAATCACTATTTTTGGCCAAGGGGATCTTTTGGCTCCAGAGTCAATTTCCAAATCAGCAATGGTGATAATGAGTTGGCAGCTTCTATTTATAGATTTTTTGGCCTCTTTTTGTCACTTTTTTGGCCTCCCTTATCAATTTCTTTATACCAAAAACCATTTATACTGATCTAGGAGTTATATGGGAGGGACTTGATCGAGTATTGGGACTTTTTTTTTGAGTTTTGAGAAAATATTGAGGGTCCATATAAAATAAAATAAAAATCAAAAATCAACTTGAGCATATAGGTTAGGTTACCACCCCAACTTTTGCATCTCGTTGTCTTTTTCTTCTGCTATAGGATCGATCCCATTAGGTTGTGACACAGAACCGTCATATTTTCTCTAGAAGTGTCGCAACTTGGTGGTAGAGCTTACCAAAACATGGATGCCCTAAGTAGGTCCTGGTTGCATTATGGTGTCCATGTCGTTTATAAAACCATTGTAGGCTCGGGAGTCCATATAGTCTTTCCTGAATATGAGTTTCAGCCTCATTTGCATGAGTCTTTTTCACTCTTTGTCTCACCCTCAAGACTCCCAAAAAATAACGGGTCTCCTTTTAAGCCCTTTTCAGACCCCCTAAAAATGAAAAGATTGCCGAGAAATCTTATGGCATTTCACGCTCGTTAAAATGAAATTTGAAGTCACGTCTGTCCGGCGATAGTTTACCCCTTTTTCGGTCCACACGGTCAACTGTACGAACAAAGGTATACTCTATCGAATTCCCATTCTTTAGAAGAGTACTCTCAGGTATAATTTTATTCCTTTTTCGAGCCTGAGGGACTAAATTTACAAAAAAGAAACCCCCACGGAGTCCATAGTTAAGCTCTTTTCAGACTCCCTAAAATTGAAAAGATCGTCGAGTGACCATATTCTTTCACACTCGTAAAATTGGTCCAGAAGAATATTCCTGACGGAGTCCATAGTTAAGCTTTTTTCAGACTCCTTAAAAGTGAAAAAATAGCCGAGTGATATTGTCCTTGTCACACTTGTTAAAATGGTTTTGAATTGACGTCTAATCGGTGCTAGTTTACCTCTTTTTCGAACCGACTAGACTATTGTCGAAAAAGGTACCCCAACGGAGTCTCGTTTTATGCTTTTTCAGACTCTCTAAATATGAAAAACCACCGAGCTTACCTTCTTTGGGCTCGTTAAACTTACATCGAAGGTCGTTACCATTGTGTGTTCTATCAACCGCATTTGCATACCTTATCCACCAGCCTTGTGACAGTTTCCTTCTGCGTCTTAAGACCTTTGGCCACCGGAGGATTTTCCCCGAGTATCATTTTACCAGAACATCAGTCTTGTCCTTGTGCCTTGAGCTTGTATGTTTGCAGTACTTGTTCCTCCATTGTAATGTAATATTCCTTTATTCTTTTTCCAAATTTATTGAAAAGAAGAAAAAAATCAAATATACCCCAAAAATAGGATGGGAAAAGTATTTTCTTTATTGGCAGCATAATGAGTCACCCTTGGATAAATCACATCTGTTCATTTGATCATCAGACTATGGGATGTAGTACGACCTTAGGAATCTTTGCTCGCTATATAGAGTTGTGTCCTCCAACGTTTGGTTATTCTTCCAAACATATGGAGAGTTTGCATTGCCTCCTGCTTCATAGACTTATGATTAACATATATGCTACCTGAGTCTTATCACTTGTCGTGCTATTTTCCAAGGGAAGTTTGTCACTAAGCCTGAGTCGGCCCCTCTGCAATATGTCTCTTGTCCGCATACCCGGCCATCCTGAACGTCCAATCAAGTCCTTGTTCCAAATCACTGAAGCCTTCGGTCCGATCATCAAGATTATCAAGTCCATAACCGATGAGCCATCGAAGACCTCTAGGTAGTGCAGTCATACACTCATATTACACTCCTACCCAAGTTTAACAAGATTTTGAAGCTGTTTCTCGAGCTCTGAAGTCCAGCCATCAGGCCGAATCAGCTTCTGGAAGATGGATACTCTATATGTATATCTTTCTTATTTCGAGATGTAGCTCCATTGTGTATTATTCTCGGCTACTCTTTATAGTTATTTGACATGGATATAAAGTTTATTTCATTGGTAGCGATGGTTCTATTTTATCCCAAGCATGGGTATGCCCACCTCGGTGAGAAATTTGTTATTTTGCAGATGGCACCTCCTGGTTCCTGATCCTTGGGCTCAATCGTTCGGCACATCAGTAAATATTGGTAATGTATTTCGGCCATCAGATGTTATTCTGACCTCACACATTAGGGGGCATCTGTTATAACCCTAAATTGCACCACACATGCTTACCTGGCATCATGCCAATTCATATCCCTTCTTTTCCAAAACTCTGTTGAAAAACTCTTTGAAAATCCTCTTGTGTCAAGGCCCACGTGCCCTAACCCATTACTACACGCATGTGCATGCTAGCTGACTCAAAATAGCACGTATGTACCTAACAAAGCATGAAAAAAGGAAAGTTGTCGACGGAACAAAAAGATATGGGTTAGTTAACTGAAACTCCCAGCCATGCATGGCCGAGGGTTCATCCAAAACCCTAGCTCCTTCTAGCCTATAAAAGAAGGGGTAGGGGTACCATTTGGAAGAGGAAAAAATATAGCGAAGAAACTCTGCCCATTTACATAATCCATTGTCCGAACCCTTTATCCTTTCCTCATGCCAAAGGATATTTAACGTAAAGCAGTTGAAGGACATAAGAAGAGGATCCCAGGATCAAGTTCAAGGAGTGGTGGCCGGTCTCAGCTTTTTTGTAAGTTGATTCACTTTCAGTAATAAAAAGAATACTTTTCCCATCCCAATGCATGAATTGTCTATGGTTTGATTAATTTATGCTCAATTTCTAACCCTTGAATATAGAAGTAGCATGCATGCATAGTTGTTGTTTATCTTGAGTGCAGGTCATCTGTGGAAGGAGCAGCGCAAGCAAGTGATCAAAGCGCAACAGAGGATCTACATCGAACACCGGTAATAAGGTTAGTGGTCCTTTTCCATGCATTTACTATGAAAAATGGGTTTAAATCTTGGGTTGTAGGTAAAAAAGTAGTTTCTATTCGATCAAAATTTGCATGCAAGTCTGACCCTAGTTTGCTAGTCCGTAGGGTGTTTTTCCCAACAACACTGTGTTTTTGTGGTCGTCGAACGATTCTCGAATATGTCCATTATGATGGCCTGCAAGAAGAATATCACAGCAGAAGCCACTGGTAAACTTTTATTTGAGCGAGTGTGGGTACACTTTGGGATCCCATAGTCTATCATCTTAGATCGGGATATCAGGTTCCTCGGTACATTTTGCTCCAACCTCTGGTCGATGCTGGAAACCAAGCTCACCAAGTCCACAGCTTTCCATCTGCAAACTGATGGGTAGACAGAGGTTGTCAACCAAATGATTGTACACATTTTGTGCATGTACAACTCAAAGAATCCATGCACATGGGATGAGAGCCTCCCCTATGTACAACATAGCTACAACCTGGCTCTCCATAGCCCAACTAGCCACAGCCCCTTTCAAGTGGGCTTCAGATTCCAACCACTATGTCCCATTGACGTAGACATTCCATTTGCAGCTATTCGAGCAGATTCAGCCCATGTCCAGTCTGAGGCTGACAAGGAAAACAAATTCATTGGGCGCATTCAGCATATCCGCCAATAGGTTCATGACATTTTGGACAGAGCCAATGCTAAGTACAAGCAATGACATGATCAACATTGGGTGCCACACAACTTCCAGGTGGGCGACAAAGTGTGGCTACATTTGTAAAAGGAGCGCCTCACTGGACCCTACCGCAAGATTCACTCACTCTGATATGGACCATACACCATCACCAAGGTTGTAGGGGGAAATTCCTTTGAGCTTGGTATTCCACCATTCCTTGGTCTACACCCAGTGTTCAATGTGGACCGCCTTCAACCTTACTTTCCACCTCTACTAGACACATCTGACATGGAAAAACAAATCACACCAATAGAGTTAAACCCGGATTACATGGAATAAGCCACAACTGATTGAATTATGGACACACAAATCAAGAACACCTGCCAACAGAGGATCCAGCTATATCGAGTTGTCAAAGAAGGCCAACTCCTTCACCAGGGAAAGTGGCTCACCAAGGACCAAGTTCAGCAGAAGTTTCCTCATCTCATGGAGGAACTCAAGGCAATGGGGACCATTACTTCCTAAGGGGGAAGGACTGATCCAGGTAGATATTGGTGGCCACCCGCCTATTCCACTTGGACCCACACCATTGTTTCTTTCAATTTTTCATTTTCCTTAACTGTAGCACAATTTACTATTTTTAGCAGTTCTTCGGGTCCTGAACTTTCGGAGCTGTTTTGAGGCCCTAAACGACGTTTTTGGGGCATGAATGCTCTGGAAAATATGAGTCTATTCTAGACTCTATATTGATTGTCAGCGATGTAGTCCTCGGATAGATATTTCTAACGATGTATCATGTGTGTCAAACGAAGATAGTATGCCAAAGTTACGACCCTGGGAAATTGATGTACCAATTTACCCCAACGGGGCCCATATTCTGGCATTTCATCTCCTAGGGTTAGGTTTTTGGATGTTTAGGATTTTCCATTGTTTCTCAATAATATATAGGCCTGCAAGCCTCATTGTAACATAGAGTTCAGAGGCCAGTAGCCACCACATCTCTTCTTAGAGATAAGCTACCAACGCCCTAGCTAGTTTATTTCCATTCTGTTTGTAAGCATTTTTCAGTCATTTGTTATTAATGAGATGAAGTCTTATTTCTGCTGCATCTCTGCATTTATGTTTATTTCTATATTTCATTGTGTTCCTACATAAATCTGGATCAAGGAAGGCACTACTATGGGCTAAAGGTGGCCACTTAAGTACAATAGAACCATTGGAACTCGTAGTGGAGGATTGTACGTCATGTCAGGAAAGTCAGTTTAGGCATTGGTTCATGATGTGACTAGTTCCAGTGATTTGTGGCACAGAAGACTTGGACATCTTCATTACAAATCTCTTCCAGATATACAAAACATGGTATGTGGCATGCCCTCTATTTCTCTTAGTAAAAATGAAATTTGTAAGGGATGCATGTTAGGTAAAAATATAAAGAAATCGTTTCCCAGTAGTGACAACAGAGCTCAGGGAATCTTAGATCTAGTTCATTCTGATGTATGTGGTCCCATGTCATCTCCCTCACTCGATGTTTTTTTTTATTATATCATTTTTATTGATGATTACTCAAGAAAATGTTGGATATATTTTCTTAAAGATAAAAGTGACACATTTGATAAATTCAAAGAGTATAAAGCCTTTATTGAAAAGCAGACAGGGAAACATATTAGAATCCTTAGAACAGAAAATGGAGAAGAGTTTGAATATCTTCAGTTTGAGGATTTCTACAAGTCAGCAGGAATCAAGAGACAGTTGACCATGCCATATAACCCTCAGCAAAATGGTGTTGCTGAGAGGAAAAACAAGACTATTTGTGAGGCAGCGAAAGCAATGATGTTTGACCAGGATCTGCCAAATTTTGTATGGGAAGAAGCTACCTCCACTGCCGTGTATATTCAGAACAGGTGTCCACATTCTATTTTTAAGGACAGGACTCCTGAAGAGGTCTCCTCAAGGATCAAACCTAAAGTAGGGCATATAAGGATATTTGGATATCCTGTGTATATTCATGTCCCTAAGGAAAAGAGAACAAAGATGGAACCCTCAGGAAAGAAAGGGGTTTTCGTGGGGTACAGTGAGAACTCCAAGGCTTACAGGATTTATGTATCAGGTCAGAGGAAAATAGAGGTAAGCAAAGATGTGACTTTCCATGAGGAAGCCACATTTAAGGCTTACAGGATTTATGAACCAAAGAGCTTCAGCAGGATTCAGAAGTAGTTCAGCCAGCTTCACCCTCTTCTGAAAATGAAGAGTCAGATTATCATAGGGATGAACCTCATGAAGGGCCAAGTAATGATCCCCTAGAACCCGCTGAAGTGTTAGAAAGAACTCTTGAAGAACCTCCAACCAAAAGGAATCCAGGATGGCTTAAAGAAATAGTGCGAGAAGCAGAAAGGATAGTTTCTCTCTAAGGAACTTTCAAGGAAAGGAAGAGACCTCATAGGTTTGGAGGCTATGTTACACTGATGAGAAGAATTAGTGATGTCGAACCTTCTTCATTTGAAGAAGAAGATAAATTACAAGTATGGAAGTATTCCATGCCTGAGGAATACAGGTCTATTATAAAGAACAATGTTTGGGACATTGTGCCAAGGCCAAAAGATAAATCAGTGATTTCTTCCAAATGGATCTATAAGATCAAACATCTAGTTGATGGAAGTGTGGAAAAGTTCAAAGCAAGATTTGTAGCCAAAGGTTTCACTCAAAAAGAAGCAATCGACTATGAAGAGACTTTTTCCCCTGTAGCCAGGTATACCTCCATTCGAGTTATTATTTCTTTATCTTTCGTACTTGGTTGGAAGCTACATCAGATGGGTGTAAAAACAACATTATTGAATGGAAAGATTGAATAGGAGGTCTTTGTCAAACAACCAGATGGTTTTATACTGCATAACAAAGGCACTCATGTATGCAAGCTAAGGAAGGCCTTGTATGGTCTTAAGCAGGCTCCCAGAGTTTAGTATTGATAGGATTGATGGCTTTCTTAAAAGCCTGGGCTTTTAGAAAAGTGATGTTGATGCAAATTTGTACTTCAAGGTAAGAGGTAACCAACCTTTTATAATAATTGTATATGTTGATGATCTCTTTCTAACAAGAGATGAAGGGCTAATAGCCTGGTGTAAGAGTGATCTAACCTCAGAATTCGAGATGAAAGACTTAGGCTTGATGCATTACTTCCTAGGATTGGAAGTGTGGCAAAGATAGGGAGAGATATTTTTGGCACAAGGAAAATACATAGTGGATGTACTAAAGAGGTTTAGTATGATGAATTTCAAATCCATATCTACTCTGATGGTTACCAACCTAAAGAAGCTACATGATTCTGATACAGGTTCAAATTTTGTGGATCCCACCATGTATAAGCAGTTGATTGGATCATTTATGTACATCATCCACGCTAGGCCAGATATATGCTATGTAGTGATTGCAATGAGTCAATTCATGATTGAACCAAGATGAAGGGCTAATAGCCTGGTGTAAGAGTGAGCTAACCTCAGAATTCGAGATGAAAGACTTAGGCTTGATGCATTACTTCCTAGGATTGGAAGTGTGGCAAAGACAGGGAGAGATATTTCTGGCACAAGGAAAATACATAGTGGATGTACTAAAGAGGTTTGGTATGATGAATTGCAAATCCATGTCTACTCTGATGGTTACCAACCTGAAGAAGCTGCATGATTTTGATATAGGTTCAAATTTGGTGGATCCCACCATGTATAAGTAGTTGATTGGATCATTTATGTACATCATCCACGCTAGGCCAGATATATGTTATGTAGTGATTGCAATGAGTCAATTCATGATTGAACCGAGACAAAGACACTAGGTGGTAGAAAAGCACATCTTGATATATCTCATAGGAACCATTAGTTATGGTCTGAGATATACATCCAGTGGTGGTTTATTTCTGCATGGGTATGAAGATGTTGACTAGGAAGGAAGCCCAGTGGATCAGAAGAGCACTTCTGGATACTATTTCAATTTAGGATCTGCTATGATCTCTTGGTCAAGACAGAAGAAGGGATCCATTGCACAAGGTACAACAAAGGTTGAGTACATTGTAGCAAGTGATGCTAGCAAGGAAGAAGTATGGCTCAGAAAATTGGTTTATGGGTTGTTTGGTGACAAGCTCGAGATGACGGTGGTTCATTGTGATAATAAAAAATGATAGAGAACCTGGTATTTCATGACAGGTCAAAACATATTGACATGAGGTACCACTACATCCAATACTTGGTCCAGAGAAAAAACTGTAAAGTTACAGTACATAGCCACGAGCGAGAAGGTAGTTAATATCCTGACCAAGCCTCTGACCTTGAGACAATTTGTGCAGCTAAGAGGCAAGCTTTGTGTGGTTGAGAATGACTCCCTCACTGAGAGGGAGTGTTAAATTTGGCAGCATTGACAGTCATTCTCCAATGAGAGGCCATATGGGCCACCCTGAGGCTAGCCAGAGAGATTTGGAGAATCAACCAGTCTTGTGGGGTATTGACAAAAGCTAGGGGGGAAGTACAACCTTTGTGAGTCAAACTAAAGTCAGGATGAACAAGATTCTATGTGAGTCTAATGAAAAATTCAGGGGGAATGTACAACCTTTGTGAGCATAGACAGTCTAGTGCAAAAGTTAGGGGGAACGTAAAACCTCTGTGAGCATAGACAGACTAGTGCAAAAGTCAGGGGGAACATACAACCTCTGTGAGCCTAGTCAAACCTTGTGAGCCATGAGAAAAAGTCAAGGTATATAGAAAAATTTAGTTTGAATGTAAAATTCCTATGAGCTAGAAACAAACGATATTCCTAATATTGCAAATGATGTAATTGTATTGATCTAGTGCGTTGGCACATGTAAACATTATCCACCATGAAGAGAATTTCGAATTGCCTTGTCAAGAGTTGTAACTAAAGTATTGAGTCTAGTTCTATGTTAGAACTAAAGTGTAATGTTGAGTTGTAACCAATCTCAATTCTAGTTCTAAGTTTGAACTAAAGTTTAATGTTGAGTTGTAACCAATCTCAAGTCTAGTTCTAAGTTCAAACTAAAGTGTAATGCTTAGTTGTAACCAATATCAAGTCTAGTTCTAAGTTTGAACTAAAGTATGAAGCTGAGTTATGACTAAATCATGCAATCAAGTTACTATTTTGAGCCTCTCCTCTACCCCTCTTCAACCTATATAAGAAGAGGTCAAATCCTCTCTTCAAAACAGTTCTGCAACATAGTTTTGAAACACAGTTTTCATATGCAGGTTGAAGGTGAAGCAATAGAGGAGCACATCAGTGATAAAGAGGCAGCATATCAGAGGTGTATTTCAGCAAGGTATTTTAAGTCTTTGTCAGGTTAGAGTCATCTTGGCAAGCTCTTTGAGAGAAGAACATCTATGGTGGATATTTGTAAAAGATATTACATTATTAATGCAATAAATGAATATTGTTTGTTGGGATGTTTCTCCCTGTACAGGGTTTCCCCAGGGTATATGTGTTGTTGATGTGCATGTTTACTTATCTACATAGTTATTGTTATTTGATTATGATTTGTAATTGTTGCAAGTATATTAAGATGGAAACAAAGTATTGAAGAAAATAAAAGAATTAATCCGCATAAGAATTCAAGCTCATAATTTAACAATCCTCCTATTGAGCTTCATCTCCAAATACAATAATTATCTTCATGTCCCATTACATTGTTTGAACCCCTTTATATAGTGCTACTAACCACCTAAGCACATTATATAGGAGGAACCTTATAAAAGTATAACCTTCTAGTAAGTCCTCTTACATTTATTATATCTAACTGTCATAGTGGGCCTTATTTAATACTATAGTGGACCTAGTCCACCTTACATTGAATGGCCTCCATGATTATCACTATGGACCCTCTGGGCCCCCCCAATACCTCTCTAGCTATCGAATATTCCATCCCCCTTATGAAAGAGTTGTCCTCAATGCTTGATCTACAACTAGATACCAAGGTCCCATGGATAAGCGTGGACCATAGTGCTCAAATAGACTAGAGAATCAAGGTCCCATGGAGAAATAAAAACCAGCACGCTGAAGTATTCCAGCTTCCATTGTAAACCAGGGTCCCATGTCCAAGTGCTCATGTGAAATTTACGCGAAAGATATCTAAAATCAAGAACCAGCTAAAAATGATGCTTCAAATATCTACATTGATTATGGGGATCCAAATATGTAGATCCCTCCATATCCAAAAAATCATCTGAATAACACACTAGTACTGGAGAATATTGAAAAATAGTATTCATATAAGGCTCTGGAATTCTCTCCATAATGTTCTCTACATAAGGTGAAGTAGATTCATCAAATAAAATATGAAAGTGGTTGTCATCCCAGAAATGACAACTATCCATATACCAATCATCACAATCAGCCTCAAAATCATACCAAGCATAGACTTCTTGGTTATATGCATCCTTGATGTCTATCATAAGATATCTCTCATGTATGTTATCCAAGGACCTTTGAAAATTTTTACAATTAGCACTAATAATTTGTTTCCCCTCGTGAATATGTTGCTCAATGGATTCAATCTTATGTAGAATGCCCTCGAGGGATGCAAACGTATGTGGAAGTTCCATGAGAAATCTAATATCCATTGCAAACACCACATACAATGTACCAAAATAAATATATAAAAATTATCTATCGAATGGCACTGATCTGGTAGAAATATGAGCACACTGTAAAAATTTATGAACTCTACAGTCCCGCTGACGTCACGAAAAACCCCAAAAATCATTGATTTTAAATCAACAATATCTTATCCTCCAGAGCTCCGATTGATATGATTTTTTTTTTAATTGGGTGAAATTGTGAGAGGAACTCAAATATGAAATTTTTTTTGTAAGATTCATCCCCAACTACTACAGAAATAAAAAAAATCACACTGTTGTCCACGGAAAAATAAAAATAAAATAAATAAATAAAAGAACCTGAAAATTTACAGATTTTAAGATGCAAATAACTTGACTTTCCGGATTCCGTTTCAGACGATATTTTTTTAAAATTGGGTTTTTCCGAGAGGAAAACAGATATACAACAATATTTTGAAAATTTTGCACCAAAACCTACATAAATCATTTGGAATTTCGAGGCCCTCTTTTTCTTCTCCAAAACAAAAATCTTCAAAAATAAAACATTTCCCACACTTCTTGCCAAGGAAAGTTCTCTGATACCACTTGTTATAATCCAACAAGAATAATCCAAACCATTCACCAAATATTAAACATAATAAATAGATAAAACCCTTGATGTAGGGTAACACCATATATTAATCATTAAGAAAGGATAACACTCCTCAAGCAATGATTGATACATTCACAATATTCTTCACTATGTTTCATTACATTGCTTACACTTCTTTATATATCTCTATCTGAATCCTAGGAACCTTCTAGAGAGCCTTCTCACATTTATTACTTCTAACTACCATAGTGGGCCTTTATTAATATAGTGGACCTAGTCCACCTTACATTGAATGAACACATTCTCATATATTAAATTACTTCCACCAATAATACATAACCACGTTCCAATTGGGTACCTCCCTAGGTACCCCATATTACCTCCCTAGGTATACTACATTCCATCCTCCTTCACATTTTTCTTCCTCGAAACATGAGAAGAAACCATACAATATGATTGGCTAAGCAATGTATCCAAATGGTACCAAGTACGACAACCCATCCATACCAATGGAAGTCGAACATGATGTCCATCGGTTGCCTTTCCACCCTGATCTTGATCTGCATTATGTCAATGTTTCCATGGGATTAGTTCTCTAGCATGTTGTCTTCATGTAGTGCTAGTAGGCCTCCATGCACCTCTTGATCGGTTTCCTTTCTGGTTCCCTTCTGGTGCATAAATGTGTTGATGCACATGCCCTTGCCTTGATGATTGTTGTTTCTCTATATGATGTTGATGGTGATATACAACAACTGTAGGAATCTATTCTTTTTTCTTCAAATCTGCAACACTATGTGCCTTTGGTTCAATGACCTCCTTATCTTCCCGACTATGTCCTTCCTGTGGTTTTGCTTCATCTCCTTCTATATACTCTGCCTTCGATTCAACTTTGGACTCGAAAATAATTTCTTTGTTGGCCTCCATGGGCCCATCTTTCTCATTAAGAGACACATCCTACAATGTGATTTTCTTTTTCTTGTACAAAAACTTCAAAAACTTCTTTTGCACATTAATATTAATGGTACCCACTAATTCTATCCAAGGATATCCCAAAACAATATCCATTGCATCCATATCCATAGCATAAAATCTGAATGCAACACATATTTATCCATATTGAGCTTCAAATATTTAAAAATTTTAACATTTTCACCCTCAACCTGTGTGCTTTGAACATTCTTTGCAGGAACTTGTAATCTATTAACCAACTTAACATTGATAAAATTATGTAGGCAACTAGGGTTAATAGAAACAATGATATTTTCCTTACGAATACATCCTTGAGCCTATAATATAGAATTGCCACATGAAAATAAACCCTTGTTTCTTGTTTACTTTTGGCACGAGACCATTTTTCTAAAAGGACTTTTTCAAATTCTTCATCAGAGAGTGCCATCATTTTTCTAACGCTAAGTGAATTCTACCATGTGTTAGCATCTTCTCTCAAATGAAGTTGTAGAAAAAATTTCCAATGCTCTTTCCATTCTAACTTGTGGGACTTTAAGAAGTCTTCAATACTAGGACCATCATCTTTTCCTGTAAAATACATCTTGCTTGGAAAAAATATTCAACAAAAAATAGGGCTTAAAAATAAATTGCTGCATAAAATTGAGGCTTTTTACGGAAAAATTGTTGAATTTAAAATGCTCATAACGTTACTTCTCGGACTCCATTTTGGCCAATTTATTTTTTTAAATTGGGAATTTTTCCAAGAGGAATTAAAATATCCAATTTGTTTGGCCAAATTCTAGAAAGAAAGTTTCATATTTGAACCTAAAGTGTGCCACCCTCTTTTTTCCCTAGAAAAAATATGCAAAAAGACCAAAAAAATATCCCCTTCTTCAACCAAGGAAAGTGCTTTGATACCACTTGTTAAGTACCAAAGACTGAATACAAAAATCACCACAACAGATATACAAGAATAGTATGAAAAATCTCATTTATTAATATCAAACCCTTAGGGTAGGAAAACACCATACAATGGATCCTATTATGGAAGGGATCCTCTCATGTTCACTTGTCTCTTCGAGGGGGAATCCTCCTATTGAGATTCATCTCCAAATACAATAATTCTCTTCATGTCCCATTCCATTGCTTGAACCCCTTTATATATTGCTACTAACAACCTAAGAACATTCTAGAGGAGGAACCTTCTAGAAGTATAACCTTCTAGTAATTCCTCTTACATTTATTATATCTAACTACCATAGTGGGCCTTATTTAATACTATAGTGGACCTAGTTCACCTTACATTGAATGGCCTCCAATATTATCACTATGGGCCCTCTTCCCCCCGCCCCCCCCTACTACCTCTCTAGATACCGAACACACTTTCTCAAAGAAAATGGAAATTTGAATCATAAGGAAATAGGATGGTTTGATACCCCTATATAAAGACCTGGATGCCTCAACCAAAAACCTAAAGGGGAGATAGAGTACATGTCAATATTGTGGAAAGACTAGACATGTGGAGAAGGTTTTCTACAAGAAGAGAGACGACCAAGAGGATAATATCAAACTCTTTGAAGGAGACATTTTCATTGTTCATTGACCCACTGATAATTTCACCTTCCAAGTTAAAACTTCTTAAGCCTTGTTGTCTCATTCTTCACATAATGAATGGGTAGTCAACTCTGGGTGCATTCATCATATGGCTAATCACGCTTCCTTATTCATGTCCTTATATGAAAAGATTTATGTTTCTGATAAATGTTCTCTCGACAGTGTTGTCTGTGATGATGTTTCCTGTTGACATGGGAGAATTTTCAATGTCTATCATGTGTCAAACCATAGTGCCAATCTATTTTTGGTTTCTCAATTAACATAGACATGTAATATTGTGAAGTTTTGTCTAGATTGATTCTTTGTTTGAGATTTTAAGAAAGGTCAGTCAGTTGTCGCTAGAGGGTTTCTCGACCCAAAGGAAATCCTGTATAATTTTTGTGACATGACTCAACCTGAATCTGAACTTATTGCATTTGTTGCTCACACCAATGAACAAAGTCAAACTTGGCATGAAAAACTTGGACACCTAAATTTTCAAAGTCTGTAGTTGGTGGAAACCCAGAATATGGTAGTTGATGGCAACTGAAAGTTCCTCCCCCACCTAATGGAGTCTATAAAGGATGTGTGGTTGGAAAGAATTAGTAGGCACACTTTGACCCTGGAAAAGTTTGGCAAACACAAAACCTATTGGAGATGGTTCACAATGATATATGTTGCATCAATCTACCTCCCTTAGAAAGTGAAAGGTGTATCTTGACTTTCATTGATGATCTCTGCCATTTTACTTGGGTTTATTTTTTGAAGAACAAGGATATTGTCTTTGAAAAGTTCAAAGAGTTCAGTTCCTTTGCTAAAAATCAATGTGGTTGACCCATCTAGTGCCTAAGATTAGGAAATGGTGGTCAGTATGTGAATATACCTTTTGAATAATACCTGGTTCAATATAGTATTTATAGGCAACGGTTGGTCCCTCATACCCCTCAGGAGAATAGCATCACAGAATGCAAGAATCAAACATTAGTCTAAATTGTTAGATGTCTTTTGTAGGGAAAATATTTTCCTACTCGATTCTAGGATGAAGTTTTCTATTGTGCAAATTGTCTTCCCAACCTCATATCGACTCGATTTGTTCCTTCAGTGACTCTAGTCGAATGATGGTGTGGAAGGAATCCCTTAGTCGGCAACCCCCGTGTGTTTAGATGTGTTTCCTCAGCTAATATTTTCAATGATTTCATAAAGAAATTGGATGCAAAGAGTCATGCTTACATTATGATGGACTAGTTTGAAGAATATAAATCCTATTGACTATTTGACCCTATCAAATGAAAGATCATTATCATAATGAATGTATAGTTTGACGATAAGTCTTATGGAAGCAAGTTGTTGAATGCCTCCTCTGGATTGTTACAAGATGATCACTTTGATGTTGTTTCTGACTCATTTTCTCCTATTCCATATTTCAATCCTTTGACTAGACAGTCTAACTTTGTTCATGTTTCGACTGGACCTTCAACCTTTGAGTCAACTAGTCAATCGATTTTTGTTTTGATTATTCCTCCACCTCCTTCGACTAAAATTGTTCTAACTTCTGATATACCTTTTGGAGTGAACAATATTTCACCCCTTTCTTGCCTACCTAGATGGGATTCCAAGACCATTGAAGCTATTGGTCTTGATGTTGGTAATATTTCTTCATGCCGAAAAAATTGCAGTCAGAAGCAGCATGCCAACGTTACTTTGATGACTTGTGTGCTTGAAACCTTTGATCCTGTTACCTACTCTAATGCACAAGGAAAACCTGAATGGGAGCAGGCTATGCAAACATAAATGGATTCTTTATTGAAGAATCAAACTTGGAATTTAGCTCCCTAACCTCAAGGGAAGAATTTTTTGAAGTGTCGATGGGTCTACAAGACAAGATTTACCTCTGAAGATATTTTTGAGCATCATAGATCTCACTTGGTTGCGAAGGGATTTTATAAATAAGAAGGCATCGACTAAACTAAGACCTTCACCCTTGTTGCAATGATGAACATTGTTCGACTGATAATTTCCCTTCCTACTCAATTTGGATGGTAGATCCATTAGATGGATGTGAAGAGTGGCTTTCTTCATGTTGAACTATCTGAATAAATTTTCATGGAATAAACTCCTAGTTTTTTTACAAATTCTAATGTGGTTTGTTGACTTTAGAAGTTTGTTTATGGTTTGAACAAACATCCTCAAGCTTGGTATGCTAAGATCAACAATTTATTTCTTTGACTTGGTTTGAAATGTTGTGAATCTGATCACAGCTTATATGTACTTCATACTCATGGAAACACTTTGAATATTGTTGTATATGTTCATGACCTTGTCATAACTGAAAATAAAGTTAATCTCATACTTAGATTGAAGAAACAACTTGTTGACTCCTTTAACATGACAGATCTTGGTATTCTACATTATTTTTTAGGTCTTCAAGTATTACCATTGTGTGATGGATTTTTTCATTTCTCAATTTAAATATGTAATGGATCTTTTGACACATTTTAAGATGGAAGATTGTAATCCATGTGCTACTCCTTTTCAATATAGAGTTAAGCTAAGCAAGACTTGTCAAACTTCCAAAGTCGATGCTACTCTCTATCGACAACTAGTTGATGGTCTCATTTATCTTACTCATAGTTGATTTGACATTTATTTTGTTGTTAGTGTGGTTTCTCATTTTATGTAGGATCCCAAGGAAAACCACTAGAAAGAATTCAAAATAATTATTCACTATCTCAAGGGTACCACTCATCTTGGTATCAAGTATTGTCAAAGTTCATATTTACTAATCGATTTCACCAATTTTCACTGGGCAGGCGATAGTAATAATCAAAAGTCCACTTCTGGCTATGTGTTTCAATTTAGCACTGGACCATTTGTTTGATCGTGCAAGAAACAAAACGTAGTCTCCTTGTCAACTACAGAAGATAAATATTGTGGCATTGTTCATGCATGTATAGAGACAATATGGATTCACCAACTCTCGGGTGGACTTGGATTTCTTGTACAGACCTCAATTACACTTTACTGTGGCAATCGGAGTGTCATTCAAGTTGTTGAAAACCATGTTTCCTATTGATATTATGGTAGCTGCGGGAGGTATCAAACTCCATGTGTAACGTCTAACTATATTAGAATATTATGGAAGCTAGAAAAACCCTAAACAGATGTGTACAAACCCTAGAAAACAAGTCGGATCAGTAAAATAATTAATATTAAGGTATTAGCCTTTAAAAGGATAAGTCGACCTAGACAGGTGACAAGAAACACTATAAATAGAGGGCGCTCTAACTCATTTGTACTCACCCACTTCACTCACTCTCTCAAGTATGGCACAATTTTGGATTTGCATCTGCAACAATGGAAGGTGGATATTCTGGGGTGATTCTTGGTTTCTCTCTCTAGCCTATATAATGTAATATATGCACCCTACTTTATAGTATCTCTTGGTGGTATTCTTGGTGACATTATTGATGGTATTCTGACATTCTTGGTGGTATTCTTGGTGAGTGAAACTACAATTGCAACTACTGCAGTTGAGTATTTTTATTGTTCTATGGTTTTGGGAATTTTTGTCTGGTGCACCATATTTGGAGAAAGATGCACTCTCTTGGTTATCTGTTGGTTATGTTAGGCAGAAATATTGTCATTTAATTATGTTTTAATAATTTCCCAACTATTTAATTTGTCAATCTGAGGTTCATAGGCTTACGAAGCACACACACTATATATGCAAGACTAAAGTAGAATTAATCTAATCTAAATTGCCGAAATGAAATTAATCTAGGAAAGCAATACAACATGTGAAGAGTTGAATGACAAAAGACATATGTGAGCTCACACAATAAATAAATATCAAATTATATTACAAGAATCAAATGACAAAGAATGAAATAATAACAATGAAATAATCAAAGCTAAGAATCCCCTTCTAAGACTTTAAGCTAATCTAAGTCTAATCTCTCATATCCCACCCTCCAAATGAAGAGAGAACACTCCCTTTTATACATGAGAGTCTTGAAGATAAGATAAGAGTCTCATAATTACAGATCCACTATTCTCTTAACCACTTTCCTATTATTACAAGATATGATCCCTTCAAATCCTCCACACATCTCTCACGAGATATGCCATCAAAATCTCCATGATCTTGTCCTTTGAATATGATTGAATGATTGTCCCAAATATTCTTCAAATCTTCAAATCTTGAAGATGAAATTCGAATTTGAGGCTAGGTGGTAATATTTGACTTTGTTGAAATCTTCAAATATACTTGTACACATCATAAAACTCATCCAACCTTGATATATAATGAAAATATGTTAATTTCTAATATTTAATCACAAATTTACTTATAATACTAAAATGAATAAAGTGGAAAATAATAATGTGAAACCCAAATGTATTTATGAAGATGGTATGTTGGAAGGTTAATGGGATGATGAAATGTAAGGAACAGTGAAGGGAAAGGTGGATGCAAATGCGACATTTCCGAGTCCTAACATCCCCCCCATCTGAACTTGTTGCATGTCCTCATGCAACCATGCATGGATATTCTAAAGAACTTTTGGCATTCGAACTTTGGATTTGATTGATGATGTCTTTTTAATAAGGAATGTTTCCAGGATTTGAATTACAAGAGTAGGAGAATGTCAAATACATGTGTAACAACATGTAATACATGTGTAACAACATGTAATACATGTGTAACAGCATGTGAAATTTTCTTATGGTTGGTTCTTGTGTGACAATCATGAATACAAATAATGTTGGTTCTTGTGTTAACAACATTCATTTCACTTATTTATTTTCTTGCTGCAATAATTTATCCATGTACTCAATGGAAATAATAAGCTATCAATGTGCATAAGAGAGAATCACTAAGTACAGTGACATTTTACATGTTGTTACAACATGTTGGTACAGCGACATTTTACATGCTGTTACAACGAAATTTTACTTGTTGAAACAATGATGTTTTTCCTGTAACAGTGATTGAATGATTACCGAGGCACATTCAGTGGCCCAATTAGGTTGAATACTTATCCCCCTAAGGACATGGCATCCCAATTAGGGTGGTTGATATGGGACCGGTATTTTCTAAGGCACATATGGGTAGAGATTGATCTCTATGGTACATATGGTGATCCGATTAGAAAATGTCTGGGTTGGGCCACTGAATGTGCCTCGGGAGAATATTGGTCCTGGACCATTTTCCTAATCAGGCCATAATCTATGCCTTAGGAAAATACCATTCCATTATATGTCAAGAATTTGTCAACCTGGACCATTCTCCATAGGGAGAATGTCTATCCACTAGCAATTTGTTCTACCTAGACCATTCTCCACCTGAAGAATGTCTATGCACCAACACACTGGCCATCCATGATTTCATATATCAACACTCCCTCCCAACTAAGGAATTTATCTCCTCTCTTTCAACCAAGGGATCAACATCCACAAGTCCTAGCTTGTCCCTCAAGTATGCAAACTTTATCTTGGACAAAGGTTTCATCAAAATATCAGTTGCATGCTCATTGATGGAGATGTACTGGAGAATCATTTCTCCCTCATGTAATTTATCACAGAGAAAATAGTACTTGATCTCAATGTGCTTCAACCTGTCATGGAACACATGGTTCTCTGAAATTTTCACACAACTCTGATTATCACAATATATCATAGTCGAATAAAACACTTGATCAAATACTCCAGAAACTAGCTTACATAGCCATACTGCTTCCATACAAGCATCACAAGATTAAATATACTCTACTTTTACAATGTTGAGTGTAACAGACTTTTGTTTCCTACTAGCCCGTGATATCATAACAGAGCCCAAACTGAAGCATATACCAGAAGTACTATTTATGTCATCTGCACTCCCTGCCCAATATGAATCTATATATCCCTGCAGTTGTACATCATTGTTTAAGACATATATTAAAAAATAGTTCAACGTCCCATGAAGATATCTTAAAATCTGATTTGTAGCTATCCAACACTCATGTCTAGGTTCCACTTGGAACTGGCTTAACGTGTTCAAAACAAAGAAAATGTTCAGTCAAGTATTAATCAAATACATTAATGAGAGAATCAACTATTGGTACTGGGATGAGTCTACTGGATCAGAATCATAGTCTCTCAAATTCCTCATATATGTCACCATGGGAGTTTCCATGGATTTCCAATCCATCATCCCAAACTTCTAAATGATATTTATAACTTACTTCCCTTTCCCTAGGAAGATTTCACCACGCTTCTGCCATAATTCTAGTCCCAAATAATAATGCACAAGACCAATATCCTTCATATCAAATTCAGAGGCCAACTCCCTCTTACACTGAATAATGAGAGGCTCTGCACTTTTCAGGAATAAATCATCAACATATAGTAGCAGGATCAAAGGTGCATCATTCACAACCTTGTGATAAATGTTTGTATTAGCATAGCTCTTGGAAAATCCAAGTCTCATCAAGTAACTGGAAATTCATGCATACCAAGCTCTTGGAGCTTGCTTGAGTCCATATAAGGCCTTCTTTAATCTGCATACACGGGTTTCTCTTGGGTGTACCTCAAAACCTTGAGGTTTCTCTATGTATACTTCTTCCTCAATTACTCCATTGAGAAAATAAGTCTTTACATCCATCCGATGTAAACTCCAACCCATGGATGCTGCAAGAGATATGATGGTTGGAGAAAACGTCTCATAATAGTATTCTCCCTCATGTTGAGAGAACCTTCTAGCGACAAATATTTCCTTCTACATTCTTCAATGGATCGGTTATTTTTTCTGCTACATCATTCTGCTGAGGATTGTAGGGAGTAGTGAGCTCCCTCCTAATCCTGAACTCTCTGTAGAATTTCTTGAAATCATCCAAGTTGTACTCTCCCTCTTAGTGAGGAGGTTGAAATTGGTTCACACATCTGAGTGAACAATGTCCAAAACTTCTTTTTCTTTACACACTTCCTTTAGAATTGGTACTTGGTGAGATCACCTGCCTCACCACGTGATGGAGTCATCTGCTCCATGTTTTGCAACTGTCACTCTAGCTCCTTCTCAGAGCTATCACCCGTGACCTTCCCGGAACAAGAACAATAAGAGAAACAATATTTCCAATAGAATTTTCATAAGAATATATCTATGGTAACAAAGATCATACAATTACCAAGATGACCTACCTAGGAACAAGAAATATATCCTAGAGGAGATGTTAGTTCATTTTGAAAACAAGTGTAATAATCATATATATCAATAGTACTTTCATACAACCAAGTATACCTAGCAGTAATAGAACCTTTCAAACATTGTTGTCAAAACTATAGAATTTACTTGTACTATAGAAACTATCAAACTTGAATTGTGCAAATTGAAACTTAACAATTTGATCAATCAAACCTAGAACCTGGAGCCTCAAATGCTTATTCCTTTGAATGTATTGAATCCAATATCACTGCTTAAGAAAGGTCTCTTGTACATTACCTACAAAATACACTCATTCCTTGTTGGATGATATAGCATGAAAATCATATACAAGTGCATACCTTTGAAATTTGCAGCATTGTTCAACTTGTCTTCTAATCTGAAACTAGACACCATATTGACAATAAAAGATTAGAAACAAAATAAAAAAGGTTCAATGATTATAAAAATCTAGAGACCTTGAAATTTCAACTTTGAACGCAAAATCAATTTTGATCAAAAGTCAACCTTTGACTTTGACTTTGACCAAAAACTCAAACTTGAATTTTTTGTTGTTGAGGACACAAGAGGGTGTGCTAGGCTAAGGCACACTAGAATATCCATAAATTTGGTCCAATGCTTCACTTAAGTTGCCCAAAGATTTGAATTAAGGTTTTTTGCAGTTGCAAAATCAGAAACCCTTGTTGTAGTTGCAACTGGTGCTACAACGAGCTTAAAAAAGATCTCCCACTCTACCTTCCAACAACTATACTATATTGAACGTAGTGTGGGCCCATAACTTGTTAAAATATTCGATGTGCTCATTTTACCAAAGACAAGATCACAATAATGTCACCCAACCATAGGCACGCAACCACCCCTTAGAACCATAACCTTTGCTAGATAGAATGATTCCTGAAGCAGCACTAGAACATGTTAGGACTCAGAAATGTTGAATACTTTGCCCCCTAAGGACATGTCATCCCAATTAGGGTGGTTGATATGGGACCGATATTTTCTAAGGCACATATGGGTAGAGATTGATCTCTATGGTACATATGGTGACCCGATTAGAAAATAGTCTGGGACTAACATTATTCTATGATGTATTTCCATATTAGAAGAACGGTCCTTTTATTCCATGGCATGGATTTCAACATCTGGGAGGACTGGATTTCTTCTAGGAAGTATCACTAGATTAGAAGAATGGTCCTTGTATCCCATTGAGCGGATTTCAGCATATGTTGGGATAACTATTCTTCTAGGACGTATGTATAGATTAGAATAATGGTCCCTGTATAACTCTATTGAGTGGGTGACTTATGCGAGACACTCTGTTGAGTGCACTAAGTTCAACACATGACTTATTCAATATCATGCTTGATTACTCAGATGGAGTATGGCCTCAAGAGATGATGCAGATGATAATATGATTTGATGCCAGGAGATTTTTGTACTGCATGATGATATCTTGTGTAGCTACTATTTGATCATAGTGGAGACTGTATGTCTCTGGACATTAGCTATGTACTATTGTGGTGGATGTGTTCCACTGGTAGTGAATGTGTGTCACTAGGTAGTAGTTGTGCACTACTAGGAGTGGTTGTGTACCACTAGATAGTAGTTGTGTACTAATATGGATCGACATTGTTGTGATTTATTAGATGGCATTGTAGTAACTATGTACTATATTGTATTTCCATGGAGATTACCAGTAATGTTGAAGATTCCTAGGCTAGTGTACCAACCAATAGTGTTGGAGGAGATTGCCAGCTAGATGGATAGTAATGATGATGCTCATGGTTTGATATATGTGATCATGAGATAGCATGTGTGTCTATGATGATGCTACCTATTAATGTCTCCCTAGCTAGGAGGGAGTGTTGATATTATGGTAGTTGCGGGAGGTATCAACCTCCATGTGTAACCTCTGACTAGATTAGAATATTCTGAAAGCTAGAAAAACCCTAAAAAAATGTGTACAAACCCTAGAAGACAAGTTGACTCAGTAAAATAATTAATATTAAGGTATTAGCCTTTAAAAGGACAAGTCAATCCAGACACAAGACAAGAACCAATATATATAGAGGGCGCTCTAGCTCATTTGTACTCACCCACTTCACTCACTCTCTGAAGTATGGTGCAAGTTTGGAGCTCCAGCTATAGCAATGGAAGGTGGATATTATGGGGTGATTCTTGGTCTCTCTCTCTCTCTCTCTCTCTCTCTAGCCTAAGATATGCGCCCTACCTTCTAGTATCTCTTGGTGGTATTCTTGGTGACATTATTGATGGTATTTTGATATTCTTGGTGGTAGTTTTGGTGAGTACAACTGCAACTGTCACAGTTGAGTATTTTTCTTGTTTTTTGGTTTTGGGAATTTTTGTCTGGTGCGCTATCTTTGGAGAAAGATTCACTCTCTTGGTTATCTGTTGGTTCTAGTGCTACTTCTAGAATCATTCTATCTAGAAAAGGTTATGGTGCTTGGGGGTAGTTTCGTGCCTTTAGTTGGGTGATAATATTGTGATCTTGTCTATGGTAAAACGAGCACATCGAATATTTTAACATTACCAACGGTAAGACGAAACATGTTGAGCTCCATGCTCACTATTTGAGATAGTTGGTTCATGAGAATGTTGTCTCTCTTGTCTATTGCAGAAAAAATGATTAGATAGCTTATATCTTTATTAAGCCATTATTTGAAGCTAAGTTTATCTAGCTCCATACAACACTTGGGCTTCAAGAAGATGCAATTATGGGGAGGTGTCCTACTGACTTAATTTCACCTCTTGAATCTCTAGAGTCATGTGTTGATGGGGGGGTGTTGGAACCTCATGTTTTGATAGTTCATCACACTTCTCCTAGAATCAGTCAATCAAAAAGTTGACCAACATCTAGAAACAATTGATCGATTGATCAACTGGATATCTACATCAGTCATCCAAGTAGTTGAAAACCTTGTTGGTAAGACAATAGACCAACAGTCGAAGACATTAGGTTGGTGGATTGACCAACCAAAAAATTGACTATGAGTTGGATGCATGGATATCCTCGTCGAGCTAACTAGCCAATGCATATTTGATGAAGTCAACTCTAACCACCGACAGTTATATGTGGACAAGATCTTCCTAATTCCAAGGAAGCTGGTTAGGTCTTGAAGGTATAAATAGTAGACCTGATGGGTCATTATGAACAAGTGCACGCGTACAAGATCATGAAGTGAAAATATGCAAGCATATGTTTAACATGCATTGTGATGTTTAGATCACAATGTGTTATGCTTAATTTTTGTAACGATGTCTTTAGACACAACCTTTTATCTTTGAAACTTATTCATCTTCGATTGTCTGTAGTTATGTTTATTTTTTTCGTATTAGGTCACACCCAATATCCAACAACATGGATGACAATGTGGTAAATTGTATGACATGGAATGACATGTGGATGATGATGTGGAAATTTGGTTGACATGGCATGACACACGGATTATGTCCACCTATCATCCCATGACTCAACCATGTGATCCTCCACTTTTCCTTTCATCAGTGATCAATGATTTTCCTTGGTGAACCAATTTGTTTTCCATGAATTCTGTCAAACCCCAAAAAATCCATCATTGATCGGTAATTTTCCTTGTTGAACCAAATTTCTCCACGAATTTTTTCGAACCCTGAAAACTCCATCAGTGATCAACAATTTTCCTTGGTGAACCAAATTTATCCATGAATTTTGTCGAACCTTGAAAACTCCATCGGTAATCGATGATTTTCCTTGGTGAACCAAATTTGTCCACGAATTTTATCGAAGCCGAAAAACTCCATCGGTGATCAACGATTTTTCTTCAAAGAACCAAATTTGTCCATGATTTTTTCTGAACTCCCAAGACTTAGAATTTTGATCAAATTTAGGATGAATCTAGGTTGTCGATCTCAAAATCAAGGTGATATGAGCCATTGACTCCTCAAAATCTATTAAAACACAAAATTTGACCTTGTAGGCCAATTTTAACTATGCAACTTGCATATCGATGCCATCGGTGTTGAAATAATGTAACTGCAAAGAGTATTCTTATTATTATTGTTATTTTATTCATAGGATTAATCCCCATTGTGGATTAATCATGTCAGTAATTGTATTAGGGCCAAATCCCCTTTTGCGGATTGGTCAATGAAAAATTGTAATAGGCAGAATAAGAAGTCGGCCCCAACAGTTATTATTGAGACCCAGAAATAAATTAAAGGTGGGTTTACCCACCCAGAGTGAGAATTCATCCCTTCCAGTGAAGACCCTTCACATGTGCCAGTCTTGCATATATAGAGAGGCTAGCGCCTCACTTTATCACACAACTTACTTGCTCATTTTCTAAGAGGCAAGTTGCAACTTACCAGTTGGAGAGAGGGAGAAGAGTGGCGCATATTTTGGAGAGGACTATTTGTATTGTTTTGAGTTATCTCTTGACATTGTATTGGCAATTTATGATAAGGAAGTTTTTGTTGGGTTTTCTTCCCCTAGAGGATTTCCTAGGATAAATGTTGTGTCTCTTGTGAAGGTGTATTTCTCAGTGATATTGTTTTTGTGTTGCTCTTATCTATTGAAATGAAAAGAACTATAATAATGGCATAAACATTAACATGGTATCAGAGCCAACATGAAGGAAACATATTTCGCAAGAGAAAAATGTCACTATTGCAGTACCTGCAAATTAGGGTTTTTCAAAAGTGAATCTTTCAGCTCCAAAACCACCTAGAAAGTTGCGCCCTCCCCCAAGGATCATTTTGGCACTTAGAGAGCACCTTTTCAGTGGCTAGATCTCCCGGAAAGTGAAACCCTAGTTTCACAGAAGTACCAGAAAACCAGTACTAGAAGTACCAGAAGTACCAGAGTACCAGAGGTACCAGAAGCACCAGTCCAAAAATCCGCAGATCAAATTTGAAGGGGTAAAAATTGGATTTTCTTAGATCCAAGTACACCAGGCTACTCACCTCAGCCAAGCGCACCTCCTGGTAAGGTCAAAATTTGATTTTAAGCATTTTCATTTTTGGTCATATTTCATAGCCTCAAGTATAAGATGTTTGCAAGCACAAAGCTTGTTGAGAAACTAGAAGGCATAGACAACTTCCGTGCCTGGAAGTATAGGATTGGTCTAATCCTTGCAGAGAATGACCTAGCAAAATTCATCAAAGAAGAAGTGGAGGAACCTAAATATGCCATAGAGAAAGAAAAGCATCAGAAGGGCTCAATCAGGGCTCAAAGAATCATTGCAAATTCAATCAAAGACCACCTGATCCTGTATGTATCATTCAAGAAAACTTCGAAGGAGATGTTTGACTCTCTAAGAAAACTATATGAAGGAAAGAACATCAACCGAAATATGAACCTAAGATATCAATTGAAGAATACCAAGATGCAGAAAGGAGAAATGATTCAAGAATATTTCTCTCGAATCTCAGAAATTAAAGAACAGTTAAAAGTGATTGGAGACACCATAGATGAAGAAAAAATCATAATGACGGCCCTAAATGGTCTCACAAGACCTTGGGATGATTTCATCTAGACGATATGTTCCAAAAAGGAGAAATTACAGTTTGAGAGACTATGGGAAGAATGCATCCAAGAAGAGACGAGTGATCCAGGGGATCAAATTCTGCTCAAAAATTCAAAGTGCTCGGAAAATATTCAAATTGAATGATAGTGTAGGCCTCGTCGTTACAAACCCAACGAAACTCATTTGGGTTCAAACGGACGTCGAGAGCAAGAGATATCGTGTTTTGTTCAAAATTACAAACAGGGAAAAAAAAGGGATGCTGACTATACAGTCCGTACGGACACTGACGTGGCAGGTCGTACGACATGTGGCAGACAGTTGTGTGGACAGTTGGCATATGACATGGCATGTTTGCAGCGAATGGGATGGTGACACGTGGCCCAATCAATGGCTGCCACGTGTCATGTATACATTGGTTTAAAATTATGTTGTTGGCCGGAGTCGACCCCGCGACCTCCAGGCAGGGAGAAGAGACTTAGGAAGGACCGCCAACCGGTGCGCCACTGTTTGGTCCTTGTTATATATATGGAAATATATTTATATATGTTTTCATATGTGGATAGTTGGTACGCGACCGGGCTAGGGCTTAGCCCCAACCCCTAGTCGCATATTGCGTTAACATATGACCCATTGCTATACTGTTTGGCGCGTGCGCGGTTGCGTTTTGATTTGGTTTCAATGGTTATACAAATGACCCACCACTTTTCCTTTAATCATTGGCTTGTGGAAACAGGGGCCTATGTTTGCACTTGCGCACGGTCATATGGGTCATACGACCATAGCCCTGGCGGTTAGGGGCTAGGTGCACCCGTAACCGTCCTACAGTTTGCACGGTTTGCACGGTTGCATCTGGTGCTAAGTTTTAATGCTTAAATATGCGTGTGGGCTAGGTTGAGCCAACAAGGGTGCGATTTGTAGATGCAAAGACAACAAGTTTGAAGGGGGACTTCCAGGAAGCCTATCTTCTTCAATTTTTGGCCAAACGAGGTGCCAAAAAAGCCCAGCTAGGGGTTTTTGGACATTTTGAAGCCATTGGAGTAGTCTATTTGGAATTTTGAGCATTGTAAAGCACATTTTTTAGCACTTTGAGAAAATAATACAAATGATCCATTGGAAGCTGGACCAGGAGATGTAGCCCAAGAGAGGGGTGAACTCCTTTATCATTTGTTGTGTTATGTTTTTTTTGTTCACTGTTTATTGTTGTTGTTATATGCATCTTTGATGAGTAATTTTCATAAAATTTGTGTTGCAAATTGATCTGTTTGCATTTTAACACATAAAATTTAACTTGCAAATATTTTCAAGAATACAAGTCTTCTTCATTTTTAGATCAAGTTGGTATCATAGCATAGGTTTTTGAAGACTTGATTATTTGCAAGTGTTTTGTTTTCTGATGCTCACAA
>ML791335.1:641864-651977 GCA_009831015.1 Picea engelmannii
GGCTCTGGCCGATGGTCTGGTGAGGACCGGGCGGTTCGACATCCTGTCGAAAGAGGTCGGGGTCCCTCTGGTGGCGTTTTCGCTAAAGGACAGTAGCAAGCACGATGAGTATGAGATTGCTGACCACCTGAGAAGGTACGGTTGGATCGTGCCCGCGTACACCATGGCTCCCGACGCACAGCAAGTCACCCTTCTGCGCGTGGTGGTTCGCGAAGATTTCAACCGGAGTCTCGCAGAACGACTGGTTCGCGACATAGAGAAGGTGTTGCATGAACTTGACGCGCTTCCTTCAAAGTTAGTGACGGAAGTGACGGCCTCTCTGGTAGAAAGCCATCCTGAGCTGAAAGAAGTGAAAGACATAGATATAGATTCCACGAAATTGAACTCGTGTCATGTGTTCAACGAAGTCCTTAACTCACAAAAAGCCGTGAAGGCATGGAAGAAATTTGTCGCGCAGAAGGCCAATCGTGTTTGCTAAGAGCCATTGAAATGGCTAAAACTTTGAAGTCATTATCATTATTTGTTTTCTTATGCCTCTGGTTGTTGCATTATGCGCGCCGGGGCTCGGTACTATTACCATTATTGTTACTTCCATCCAACTAGTCGCTGTCTTATCTTCAGTTTGGTATCGTGCAGATTATTGTTACTTCCATCCAACTAGTCGCTGTCTTATCTTCAGTTTGGTATCGTGCAGGAGAGAGTTGTCGAAGCCGCGTTCATGGAATAAAATATATTTGGTTCTCCCGCAGATTCTTTTGAAAGCTTTATGGGGATTTCTTTGTTCAGAATATAATCATGTTACATCTAATCGCAAAATTGGCTAACTGTATTTCTGATTGAAATGGTATGTCATAAAAATGTATGAACTTTTCCTTCAGATAACTAGTGGGGAACATGAACACATGCCTGGGAGATGTGAACATGACTTTCTCACTAAAATACAATATATATCAAATTTATAATTAGCACAGTAACTAAATAGCTGCTGGTTAACGTCAAAAGGTTGATAAGATGAAACGAATCCTTAAAAGAATATATTAAATTTTATTGTTGATTAACAAATAAACGGTTAAGCTTCATTTATCTGGTGTTAATATTTTAATTTATGTTAATCACTTATGTGGCAATGAGTTAGCTATCAAAGTAATTTTTAAATATGATTAGGTAAATGTAAAAAAGTAAACACATAAACCGATATCTTTATAATAGCTAGGAAGTTAATGATTGAAATCACAGCCATTTATTTTATTTGACTACTAAGAATATTCCAGCCATATTTAATCCTGTCCATAAAAAACTTATTAAGCACTAAACCTGTATTAAATCTGCCCATTCAACATAATAAAAATTAAAATTTAATTTATAAAATATTATTTATATTAAAAAAATTAATTAAAAATTAATATTATAGTTTTGTTATTGTCAACACGGTTTGAATCTTCTTGATGGTCACTTTGAATCTTATGATATTGTTTGGCATTTAGTTACTTTAATATTTTTAGATAAAGTGATCAATTTAAATGTCCTTAAATTATTTTTAGATAAAGTGATCAATTTAAATGTCCTTAAATGAGATTATCTAAATAGGTTTATTTTAAAAAAAGCTATTCACTAAACTTTTCATCAAAATTTTTAAAATATATATCTCATACAAATTAATTCAATTATAATTCCATTAATTTTTAAAATTTATAATTAATTTTTATTTATTTTTAATTTAAGTTATTAATAAATTTTAATATTAAAATAATAATTAATTTAATATTAAAATGCAATATTACCTTCGTGCCAACAGTACCTTCGTATTCATAAGTAATCATCGTATTCATAAGTAATCAGAAATGCATAAGTTGCTTAAACAATAAACATAGAAAGAGTTCATAACTCATAAAATTAATTGGAAATGTAGAAAAGTCTTATTACACAATTGAACATATAACCAGAAATGAATAAGTTGCTTAAACAATAAACATAGAAAGAGATCATATGCATCATTATTCAAGAAACTCATAAAATTAATTGGAAAAATAAACATAGAAAGAATTCATATGTAACATTATTCAAGAAATTCATAAAATTAATTGGAAATGTAGAAAGTCCTTGTCACCTTTATTCAATGAGATAATAGTAAATAGTGGAAAAAGTCATTTTAAGAAATACCTTTCAAATTCTATAATTGTTGATCTTTATTCAAAGTACTTTTTTGGCACTTCTTTTTTTCCTTTATACAATTTGGATTTCCTTTACATCTTCATTTATGAATACACAAAAATTACTAACATAATTTAAGAATAGTATTTAGAATTCAAATTTTCTTTATGGAAAGTCCATGAGTCATAATTCTTGGAGATTGCCTTCATCCTTTTCAATAACAAACCTTCTCATTGATCTTCATATTTTTTTCAACATATTCACAAGATTCCTTCCAAGTATCCAAAAATATTTGTGTTTTCTCCTTCTCCCTTCAATTATATTTGGGTAAATCTTAAGGATCTCCTACACTCTAGTTGATTCGGATTATTTTCGGCACGAAATGGGATCAGAGATATATTAAAGAAATGCACAGAGATATCGCAGATATTCAATAATATAACAGAAATATATCAGAGATGCAACCATAAGCACAGAGATACAGTAATACACGATTTCTACAGTGTGAAAGACTCATTACAATGACACGATTTCTACAGTGTGAAAGACTCATTACAATGACATGATTTCTACAGTGTGAAAGACTCATTACAATGGTGGCAGCTTATCTCTGAGAAGAGATGTGACAGCTACTCGCATTCGCAACAAGATGAGTACAATGAGGCTCTAAAGGCCTTTTTACAATAAACAAGAATGCCAAAAACCCTAGACATCCAAAAACCTAACCCTAGGAAATGAAGCGCCAAAAGTCATGTGGGCCCTGTTTGGGTAAGTTAGTACATCAACTTCCCATGGTCGTAACTTTTGCATACGATCTATGTTTTACGCATATGATAGCTCGTTGGAAAGGTATCATCGAGGAGATTAATTTTGGGGGCTCAATGATGCCTCCAGCTATAATTGAGGGCTCAATGATGCCTCCGACTATAATTGAGAACTTTGATCTCGAAAAACCTTCATTTAGGCCCTCAAAATGGCCTCGGAAGTTAAAACCTGCTAAATATAGTAAATGGCCAAAATTGTTAGAAAATTGTTTTGAGCCAGTCAAAAAAGGTGGGTGGCCACCAATATCCACCTGGATCAATCCTCCCTCCTTAGGAAGCAATGGTCTCCATTGTGTTGAGTTCCCAGGGGAGAGGGAAAAGCATTTACTGGATCTGCATCTTGGTGAGCCGCTTGTATTGTTGGAGACATCACGTTGCTCAGTTTGTGGAAGTATGTCAAGAACCTATTGAGGCTGAGGTTGTTCAACAAGTCGAGATACATGAGAGGACGGTGTGCAAAAAGAATATTTGCGCTTTGTTGCAGCCTTGTCGACCTGCTTCTGTTGGATAAAAGGTGCTTGGGGCGAGGCTGTAGTGGTTGCAGTGTCCTTATGTTCTCCTTTTGAATAGATTGTGAAGAAGATAAATTTTGCAGTATGAGATACTACCTTGCGACACTTTTTAGGTGGAACAATAGTCGGAACTACCTCTAGTATTCTGTAGAGATGACCCCCCAAAGTAACAATGACACTACGGATTCGACACTCATAAACAACATGGCGCTTCCACATATATGGTTGGCCCAAGAGAACATCACAGACATCCAGTGGAGCAACATCACATAATACTTCATCCTTGAAGGTCTGGATGCCATATGACAATCGACATTGTTGGCTGACACGGAGATCTCATCCTTAGCGAAGCCACCCGATGTTGTATGGCTGCAGGTGTGGTGTTGTCGACAATCTCAACTATTTGACGACCTCTGCTGAGATGAGGTTCTTCTGGCTTCCGCTATCAACAATAAAATGCAGCGGGGTCCCCTTCACCCACATCTGTGAATGAAAAAGGCGCTCTCCCTCTTCGGGATTTGTTGGTTCTTCTGGTTGAATTGTTGTGGTTGTGAAAATAGTAGTGGGGTTTGCGTCAATGATCTGTCCTTTACTAGTATTTTCAGAATCAGATTCTAAATTAGGGTTCAGCTCCTTGTCTTTGATCTCGGCCACCAATGACTGCTTTGAGCGACATTCATCGGTGTTATGCCAGGGGCTTTTGTGGAAATCACACCATTTTCCGGTGTCCTTCTTTATCTTCCCGTGACCCTTCTTTTCACGTGTCTTGGATTGGTTTTCGGGAGACTGTTTTTTAGGGTTGTCTTTGTCATACTTTGGTTTTTGTGTATTTACAAATCCAAAATCTCGTTTGTTCTGGTGCTTAAATTTCTGCTCGATTTTAACAACATATTGATAAGTAGCACCGAGTGATGAGATGTCTAGAAAATCCATTTCAGTCTGGATGTATCTGTGTAGAGCCCCACGGTATTTCAGAACCAAATGTCGGTCGGAGTCTTTGATACCCAGCTTGGTGTGCAATGTATGGAAGGTATTGGTGAACTACGGAACTGCTTGGCCCCTCTCTTGTCGCAGTGTGGTCCATCTCATGTACTGGTCCTCATAGTTTCCAACAGGGTAATACTGTTCCTTTACCGCATCCATAAAAAAATCCCAAGTGGGATCCGCCCCATATATTTCAGACTCCTATGTGGAACTCTGCTCCCAATAAGTTTCCCACCAATGTTTGACATGGGGGAGAGATTTAAGGAGTGCGAAGGTGATCTTTTCTTTGTCGGAAAATTTGTGAACAAAGAAATAACCTTCTAGCAAATTTAACTATTTGTCTAGAGCTTCTGCATCTATTTGTCCTTCAATTACAGGAATATCAAAATTAACTTGTACCTTGAAAGACGAGGTGTCTCCAAAGTGGCTGCTTAATGAATATGCGCCTGTTGCTATCGGCAGGCGTTGAAGGATGTGGGAAAAATTATCCATCATTTCGTCCCTCTGTCACGTGAGAGCTTGCTCATGCAATAGATTGATAGGATTTTCTACTCCGTCATTTTTTTTTCTTCCACCATTAAGGGTTTCTTGGGTGTGCAAGAGCGATTGTCCTTAAGAGAGACAAGCTCGAGACCCAACTTTCTATACTCGGACCTCATTGGGGACATGCACTGAAAAAAATGATCAAGAATAGCTTGCTCTGATACCACTGATCCGGATTATTTTTGGCACGAAATGAGATCAAAGATATAATAAAGAAATGCATAGAGATATCGCAGATATTTAATAATATAACATAAATATATCAGAGATGCAACCATAAACACAGAGATACAGTAATACATGATTTATGTTAATGAAAGAAATGTACAGAGACTATAAAAATACAGTGTGAAAGACTCGTTAGAATGGTGGTAGCTTATCTCTAAGAAGAGATGTGACGACTACTCGCATTCACAAGAAAATGAGTATAATGAGTCTCTTAAGGCCTTTTTACAATAAACAGGAATTCCAAAAACCCTAGACATCCAAAAACCTAACCCTAGGAGATGAAGCACCAAAAGTCATGTGGGCCCCATTTGGGTAAGTTAGTACATCAACTTCCCGGGGTCGTAACTTTTGCATACGATATCCATTTTAGGTGTATGATAGCTCGTTGGAAAGATATCGTTGAGGAGATTCATATTGGGGGCTCAATTATGCCTCCCACTATAATTGAAAACCTCGATCTTGAAAAACCTTCATTTAGGCCCTCAAAATGGCCCCGGAAGTTAAAACCTGCTAAAAATAGTAAATGGTCAAAATTGCTAGAAAAATGTTTTGAGCCAGTCAAAAAAGGTGGGTAGCCACCGATATCCACCTGGATCAATCCTCCCTCCTTAAGAAGCAATGGTATTCATTGCGTTGAGTTCTTGGGGGAGAGGGAAAAGCATTTGTTGGATCTGCATCTTGGTGAATTGCTTGTATTGCTGGAGACATCGCGTTGCACAGTTTGTGGAAGTATGTCAAGAACCTGTTGAGGATAAGGTTGTTCAACATGTCGAGATACATGAGAGGACGGTGCTCAGAAGGAATCTTTGCGCTTTTTTGCAACCTTGTCGACCTGCTTCTATTGGATAGAAGGTGCTTGGGGCAAGGCCGTAGTGGTTGCGATGTCCTTCTCTTCTCCTTTTGAACAGATTGTGAAGAAGATAAATTTTGCAGTATGAGATACTACCTTGCAACACTTTTTAGGTGGAACAATAGTCGTAACTACCTCTGGTATTCTATAGAGATGACCCCCCAAAGTAACAATGACACTACGAGGTCGAGACTCATAAACAACATGGCACTTCCACATATATGGCTGGCCCAAGAGAACATCACAAACATCCAGTGGGGCGACATCACATAATACCTCATCCTTGAAGGGTTGGATGCCATATGACAATCGACATTGCTGGCTGACATGGAGATCTCGTCCTTGGTGAAGCCACCCGATGTTGTATGGCTGCAGGTGTGGTTTTGTCAACAATCCCAACTGTTCGATGACCTCTACTGAGATGAGGTACTTTTGCCTTCCGCTATCAACAATAAAATGTAGTGGGGTCCCCTTCACCCACATCTGTGAATGAAAAATGCGTTCCCACTCTTCAGGATCTGTTGGTTCTTCTGGTTGAATTGTCGTGGTTGCGACAATAGCAGTGGGGTCTGCGTCAATGATCTGTCCTTTACCAGTATTTTCAGAATTGGATTCTGAATTAGGATTCGGCTCCTTGTCTTTGATCTCTTCCAACAATGATTGTTTTGAGACATTCATTGGTGTTGTGCCAGGGACTTTTGTGGAAATCGCACCATTTTCTGGCGTCCTTCTTTGTCTTCCCATGACCTTTCTTTTCCTGTGTCTTGGACTGGTTTTCGGGAGACTATTTGTTAGGGCTGTCTTTGTCATACTTTGGTTGTTGCAGATTTACAAATCCAAAATCTTGTTTGTTCTGGTGCTTAAATTTCTGCTCGATTTTAACAGCATATCGATAAGCAACACCGAATGATGAGATGACCAGAAAATCCATTTCAGTCTGGATGTATCTGTGTAGAGCCCCATGGTATTTCATAACCAAATGTCACTCGGAGTCTTTGATACCCAGCTTGGTGTGTGAGGTATGGAAGGTATTGGTGAACTATGGAACTTCTTGGCCCCTCTCTTGCTACAGTGTGGTCCATCTCATGTACTGGTCCTCATAGTTTCCAATAGGGTAATACTGTTCCTTTACCGCATCCACAAAAAAAGCCCAAGTGGGATCGGCCCCATATATTTTTGACTCCTCTGTGGAAATCTGCTCCCAATAAGTTTCCCACCAATGTTTGACATGAGGGAGAGATTTAAGGAGTGCGATGGTGATATTTTCTTTGTTGAAAAATTTGTGAACAGAGGAATAACCTTCTAGCAGATTTAACAATTTGTCTAGGGATTTTGCATCTATTTGTCCTTCAAATATAGGAAAATCAAAATTATCTTGTACCTTGAAAGGCGAGGTGCCTCCAAAGTGGTCGCTTGATGAAGATGCATCTGTTGCTATCGGCAGGCGTTGAAGGATGTGGGAAAAATTGTCCATCATTTCGTCCCTCTGTCGCGTGAGAGTTTGCTCAAGCAACAGACTGATAGGATCGCCTACTCCGTCATTTTTCTTTTCTTCCGCCATTGAGGGTTTCTTGGGTGTGCGAGAGTGATTGTCCTCAAGAGAGACAATATCGAGACCCAACTTTCTATACTCGGACCTCGTCGGGGACATGCACTGAAAAAAAATGATCAAGAACAACTTGCTCTGATACCACTAATCCGGATTATTTTCGGCACGAAATGAGATCAGAGATATAATAAAGAAATGTATAGAGATATCGTAGATATTCAATAATATAACAAAAATATATCAGAGAAGCAACCATAAACACAGAGATACAATAATACACGATTTCTATTAATGAAAGAAATGTACAAGACTGTAAAAATACAGTGTGAAAGACTCGCTAGAATGGTGGCAACTTATCTCTGAGAAGAGATGTCACGGCTACTTGCATTCGCAAGAAGATGAGTACAATGAGGCTCTGAAGGACTTTTTACAATAAACAGGAATGCCAAAAACCCTAGACATCCAAAAACCTAACCCTAGGAGATGAAGTGCCAAAAGTCATGTGGGCCCTATTTGGGTAAGTGAGTACATCAATTTCCCGAGGTCATAACTTTTGCATACGATCTCTGTTTTAGGCGTATGATAGCTCATTGGAAAGGTATCATCGAGGAGATTCATTTTGGGGGCTCAATCATGCCCCCGAATATCATTGAGAACCATGATATCTAAAAACCTTCATTTAGGCCCTCAAAATGGCCCCGGAAGTTAAAACCTGCTAAAACTAGTAAATGGCCAAAATTGCTAGAACACTGTTTTGAGCCAGTTGGAAAAGGTGGGTGGCCACTAATATCCACTTGGATCATTCCTCCCTTCTTAGGAAGCATTGGTCTCCATTGCGTTGAGTTCCTGGGGGAGAGGGAAAAGCATTTGTTGGATCTGCATCTTGGTGAGCTTCTTGTATTGCTAGAGACATCACGCTTCTCAGTTTGTGGAAGTATGTCAAGAACCTATTAAGGCTGAGGTTGTTCAACAAGTCGAGATACATGAGAGGACAGTGTGCAGAAGAAATATTTGCACTTTGTTGTAGCCTTGTCGACCTACTTCTGTTGGATAGAAGGTGCTTGGAGCGAGGCCGTAGTGGTTGTATGATCTAGGTGGATATCGGTAGCCACCCATCTTCTCCAACTGGCCCAAAACATGTTTTTGGCAATTTTGGTAATTTACTATTTTTAGCAGTTTTTAACTTCTGGGGCCATTTTGAGGCCCTAAACAATGTCTTTTGAGAACACGGAGAGCAACATGGATCTTAGATTGATGTTTCTCACCCAAAAGTTGTAGTTCTCAGATAGATCTTTCCAACAAGCTATCGAGCGCCCCAAACAGAGATCGTATGCAAAAGTTACGCCCCTGGGAAGTTTACGTATCAACTACCCCCATCGGGGCCCACAAACCTTTTGGCTTTTCATCTTCCAGGGTTAGGGTTTTGGATTTTACTTATGTTAAAAAGGCCCTTAGAGACTCATTGTAATAATCATCTTCTTGCGAATGCGAGTAGCCATCACATCTCTTCTTAGAGATAAGCTACCACCATTCTAGCGAGTCTTTCACTCTGTACTTTTACAGTTTCTGTACATTTATTTCATTAATAGAAATTGTGTATTACTGTATATATGGGACTTGTTATATTTCCGCTATATCTCTGTTATATTGTGTTCTCTCTTGTAATATCTTTGAATATTTCTGTGTTATATCTCCGCTCTCATTTCATGCCGAAAATAATCCGGATCAGTGGTATCAGAGCAGGCTGCTCTTGATCGTTTTTCAATGCATGTCCTCGATGAGGTCTGAGTATAGAAAGTTGGGTCTCGAGCTTGTCTCTCTTTAGGACAATCACTCTCGCACACCCAATAAACCCTCAATGGCGAAAGAAAAGAAAAACGACAGAGAAAACGATCATATCAATCTATTTCTTGAGCAAGCTCTCACGCGATAGAGGAATAAAATGATGGAGAATTTTTCCCACATCCTTCAATGACTCCCGATAGCATCAGGTGCATCTTCATCAAGCGAACACTTTGGAGGCACATCTCCTTTAAAGGTACAGGTTAATTTTTATATTCCCGTATTTGAAGGTCAAATAGATGCAGATTCCCTAGATAAATGGTTAAATCTGCTAGAAGGTTATTTCTCTGTTCATAATTTTTTCGACAAGGAAAATATCACCTTCACACTCCTTAAGGCTCTCCCCCATGTAAAACATTGGTGGCAAACTTACTGGGAGTAGAGTTCCACAGAGGAGTCTGGAATATATGGGGCCGATCCCACTTGGGATTTTTTTGTGGATGCGGTAAAGGAACAATATTACCCTGTTGGCAACTATGAGGACCAGTGTTAAGGTCCTAACCCTCACATGGGTAGATTAATGTATTCGGATGTAATAAAGGTCAATATTAATAAGACCTTTCAATAAAAGAGAATTAGGCGGATGTAAGAAGACCTAATAGAAGCTTCCGCTTCTAGAAGGATCTTCCT
>ML791336.1:4346-31262 GCA_009831015.1 Picea engelmannii
TCCCGTCCCGCATACATGAGTCTCATCTATGATATTTGATTTATGTTTTTATCTCTAACCCTATAATAGATCAGTAGCGTGCATGCATAGTATTGTTTGATTGCAGGAAGCTTTGTGGAAGGAGCAGCAGCAGCAAAAGGACACGAAACTCAACGGAGGATCTACTTCAGCCGTCCGGAAAAAGGTTGGTTTATTCTTCTCTTGTATGCATGTGAAGAAAGAGGTTTCAGATTCGGGTAGAAGGTCAAAAGTTAAGTCTTAAGGGTCATTTTCTGCGTATAAGTTTAGAGCCCTAGCTTATTAGTCCGTAGGGTAGAATACCCCACAACATGCACTTAGAGGGATCAAATCCTTAGAGGTGAAAACATTCTTTAGAGTGGAAAATTTGAGGAAATGTCGGATTTGATCCATATAGGCACTTGATATATCTAGAGTTAAGATGGACCTACGTTCATGATTAAAACATTTCAATAGTGGTTTTTTGAGTATGAGGGATATGTGTAGTTTATTTTGTGGTCAACATGGATTTGACAAGTGAAATATATATATATATATATATATATATATATATATAACCAACGTAGATCCTTCTTAACTTCATATAGGGATTTGATCTATCATACACCAAGAGGGATCAAGTTTATCATGGAGAAATGTTTTTTGTAATTAAAATAAAAAGAAATTGGAGTAAATTTTTTCACCTCAAGGGATTTGATCCCTTTGGGCGCATGATAGATCCTAAGTTAATATGGATATTGATTAAAATGTTTCAATGGTGTATTGTTGTAATGACCCCGGTCGTTATGACCACATGCGATGCATAACAAGTGCAATTTTTTTTTCTAAATAAGGAAAGTAACAATGACACAATTAATCAACACAACTTGACGAAGAAAAAAAAGCATGCAAATCAAGAAAAAACAACATAATGACCCGACATACTAGCACATCATGCAACTGGATGCAACATACTACAAGAAATCAGAAAAAGAAATAAAACGACTACCCGCCCATCCTAACCTACAAGGTTAGGAACTCCAGGACACATAAGCAATTCTCAAGCCCAGGTTCCCATCGATTTTGACCATTTAAGGTCTCAAGGCTAACGACTGTTCTGAGGAACAAGGAGGTGTCTACATCCTACCCATCACAAGCAAGACAATCCTACTAAGATAAGGACAATCATCAGACCAACCCAACGCAACTAACATAAATGACATATGTGACATGACCTTTCAATGCGAGTGAGAAAAGCCATCAATGCATCAAATTTAGCAAGACGCACCACCAAACAATCCCAAATTTTAGATATTACTTCAATCGACCTTTAATTTACAAGCGCGTAAGATATCTGACATATACAATCTATCTAGCAATAGCCATCTTGAGGCGCAATTCTATTTAAATTCTAGGTGTGCCATTTAATCAATCATTCAGTAAAAATAAAATCTGAGACATAAGGAGGGATGTACCTTCCGAGGCCTTTAGGTAGTCATGCATACATAAAATTTCGACAGCGTAAAAACTCAATTAAGATAAAATTTTGACAGCGTAATGTTATGCAATCCAAATGTGATTCATACTCCTCCGCCATCCTTTTTATCGAATTTTCTTAGTCATTAGTTTTTCCAAAACCCTCATTAGATTCCTTTCACATTTAATTAATTTCTAAAAACCTCCCATGTACACATGTCGCTCAATCCCCTAGTTTCACAAGAAAAAACAATTTATTAATTAATTAAATTTGTCTATTCTCTCACCCACTCAAAAGCGTTCCTAAAAACGCTTATTGGTGGCCCACTATTCCCTTACAATTCTTAAATTACTTATACCTTACTTAATTCCTAGTTGAGTTCATAAACATAAAGTTCCAAAGTCTAGATTCCTTACTAAGTTAGACATTCCCGTTTTTCCTTAAGTTTCCATGTTTCTTGAAGTTTCCCCTTTTCCTTAGGTTTCCCCCTTTTATTTAAGTTTCCATTTTTCTTAAATATTCCCCTTTTTATAACTAAGTTCAAAACTAGCAGGTTTAGACAAAAACAACCAAATAACCCTTTTATTAATTAAACCTTTATTAAAGTTTCCACTTTAATTATTAATGCTTGAATTTTCTTTACCCCCTTCATATTATATGTCTAATTAGTTTTTTTTGTTCAAAGGTTCTACTCAAACCTAGGTTTTCAAACCCTAACAATCCACTCCTTGACTCGATCCAGAGTCCAAGGGGTTTCATCGATGCCTCGGCATCCTCAATGTCCAGAGTCCTGCACACTCAAGATAACCTGGTCAATAGCACTTGTTTATGTAAATACAACAAAATAACATATCATCAAATCCACGATATCTAATAATCATAATCAAAACAACTAATAGTATAATGACCTGGATCACTTGCATGCAAGTGTCCCCAAAGAATAAGTTCACTTAGTGTGCGCAAGAGCGAGATGTTACATATACCCCCTCTTGTTTTAAACTTCATCCTAAAATTTCACAGTATATAAGTGTCGAAATAAAGTGTATCACAATATCATAAGTCTATCTATCAAAAAAAATGGAAACTGTTGATGCATATCATATGCGTCCTCCCAAGTCACCGAGTATGGACTATAGTTGTCCCACTGGACCTTAACCTGATATATTGTTCGACATCGTAGCTATTAAATGTGATGGTATAGGATTTGGATTAGCTCCATCCTGAGAAAACCCTCATCCGATACCTGGAAGGAACTCATGTCAATCACATGTGTATGATCACTAACATAATGTCTCAAAACAGATATGTGAAAAACATCATGCATACACCTCAAAGAATCAGGAAAGGTTAGTCGATAGGCCACAAGCCCCTTCTTTTCCACAATATAGAAGGGTCCCATGAGTGTAGGAGAGAGCTTAGGACCCTTTACAAACTTGATCAAACTCCTATTCAATTTCACCCACAAGAATACTCAATCACCAACTTCATAACTATGGTCAACACAATGCGCATCGACAGAACTCTTTTGTCGATCCTGCGCTTCCTTGATCCTTTGTATTATTTTTTGCATTTGATATTCCATTTATTGGATATATTCTAGTTCCACCAGGACTCTATCCTCAAGCCAATCCCAACTCAAAAGTTTCTAACACAGTCTCCCGTAAAGAAACTCGAAAGGTGCCATCTTAATGATGCTTTGATAATTGTTTTTGTATGCAAACTCTACCAGTGGAAATAACTCTTGTCAATTCTTTTGTTGGTCCATCATGTACATACGCAACATATCCTCCAAGATTTATATTCTTTTCTCAGTCTTCCCATCTATCTCTGGGTGATATGGGGTACTAAATGTAAGTTGGGTTCCCAAGGCCTCTTGGAAACTAGTCCAAAATCATCCTGTAAACATCGATCCTCGATTAGATATAATTCTCTTAGGCACACCATGCATCCTTACATTATCACTAATGAAAACTCTAGGTATTTCAGGTGCCTAATATGTCGTATGCACAAGAATAAAATGAGCACTCTTCTTCAAAGTGTTGACTACCACAAAAATTGAGTCATGTCTCCTTGCCATCAATGGAAATACAACAATTAAATCCATCAAATGACCTCCCATTTTGATTCTAGAATAGCGTGTGTATGTAGTAATCATGTTAGATGTCTATGTTCAGCCTTCACTAGCTAACATTCTATACATCTTTCCATATAGTTGACTATGTTTTCCTTCATTCCTTTCTAGAACAGTAAGGGTTTAAGGTCTGCCCTCATCTTCGTGACTCCAGGATGAACCATGTACACTCCTCTATGAGCCTCATTTAGGATCAAACTCCGCAACTTGTTGTTGGGTGGTACATAAATTTGACCCTTAAATCTCAATAATCCGTCGTTGTCCACAGTACATCCATAAAATTCTGGTACCATCATTGTGTTTTGTCCCATAGAATCCTTGACCTCTTTGTACCAGTCATCGTCGTGTTGTAAAGTTATGATATTTTCACATAGATTCGTCTAAAGGGGCATCACCAAAAAGATGTGTAGTCTCTGAATCAACACATCTACCACTCTGTTCATTGTTCCTTTTATGTAAGTAATCTCAAAATCGTACTCGCTAAGCAATTCCGACCAACGTCGTTGTCGCGCGTTCAAGTCACTTTACGTAAATATGTGTTGTAGACCACAGTGGTCTATTTTTAGCTCAAAATTTCATTCAATAAGGTAGTGTCTCCAAACTCTCAAGGCATAAACAATGGCTAATAACTCCAAATTGTGCGTCGCATAGTTATCCTGATGCCTTCTCAATTTTCTCAAGATGTAAGTGATCACTCTATCATATTGCATTAAGACTCCACCTAATCCCTCCTTAGATGCATTAGTGCACACAAATTTTTTTGGATCCATGTCAGGGACCTTTAGTATCGGTGTTGTTGTCAATAGTTCCTTGAGCCTCTGAAATTCCTCTGTGCATTTCTTGGTCCAAACAAAATTCTTGTTCTTCTGCAATTTCATGATCGGATTTGATATCTTCAAAAATCCCTCGACGAACCATCAATAGTATCCCACTAAACCCATGAAGAAATAACTTCTAGGACATTCATCGGTGCAGGTCATTCCATAATAGCCTCGACCTTTGTTGGATCCACAGTGATACCTTTGTCAGAGATGACATGCCCTAATTAATGAATCTTCGATTGATAAAAACAGCATTTGGACAACTTCCCATACAATTTTATCTCTCGTAGACACTGTAGTACCATGCGCAAGTGCTCGCCATGCTCCTCCATCATCCAAGATTAACTAAAAATATTGTCAATGAATACTTGGATGAACTTGTTCAAGAATTTGCAGAACACTTGATTCATCAAACTCATAAATACCCCTGGGGCATTCATCAATCCAAATGATAAAACATTAATTTCATAACGTCTAAACCTTGTCTTAAAGTTGGTCTTAGGGATGCCGTCCTCCTTCATCCGTAACTGGTGATACCCTAATCTCAAGTTGATTTTTGAAAACACCCTCACGCCTTTCATCTAATAAAACAGATCATCAATCTTTGGCAATGGATACTAATTCTTGATTGTTTCCATGTTCAATTAATGGTAGTTAGTGAAGATTATCCATGACACATCCTTTTATGTATGAAAATAAGAGGTTCCCTCCATGGTGACACACTCACGCGTATAATTCCTAGGTCCAACAACTCCTTCAGTTGCATTCTCAACTCTCATAACTCTGGGGTCGACATATGATAAGGTGTTATTTCTATCAGTTCAATTCCCATTTTTAGTTCGATGGTAAATTCCAATTCCCTCTCTGGTGGCATCCCAAGTAACTCCTTAGGGAATATGTCTTCAAACTCTCTCACCACCGAAAGGTGTTCTAGACCTTCTGTTACTCCCTTCTCGTTTAATGCAAGGATCACATAAATATTACATCCCTTGCGCATGATTTCCTGTAGCTTCAAGGAAGAGATGAACCTCAGGGAAACTCCCTAGTTTTGATCTACAATCACTCATCTCTGTCCCTCATTATCGACCAAACTCAACTATTTTTTATTATAGTCGAGTATCACATCATGCGATTCCAATCAGTCTGTACCGATCACGACGTCATAATACCCTAAGGTTGTGACGTACATATTGTCCCTAGTGACAAACTCTCCCAGGTTAAGGATACATCCCGTAACCTTCCCATCAACCTTCTATTTGGATCTTGAAGCCATTTATACAAAGATAAACTCCTCCTATTTGAATTCCTTTACTTTAATTATTTTTAGCGCTACACCAAAAATAAAACTCTCGGTAGCACCTAGATCTATAAAAATACTAAGGGTTTGTTTAGCAATGGTACTTGACGCCTCGAGCACAGTCGACTAGTGCTCTACCTAACAGTTATTCACCACTGCATGAATCTGATGGGCCTTTCCCAAATCTCCCACGGTAATGGGTCTAGTTGATCCAAATTCTCTGGTCCTCTCCACTAGGTAGCGACATTGGTAACATGGCTCCCCACATGTTCAACACCCTTTATACGGTCCAGTAATAGTGGTACCCGAAGTAAAAGCTGTCGGCCCTCCGGCCTGGAACCCTAGTTTGTTCTGATGAACATGCCTAAACTATTGTTGCCAGGGTCAACGCTAGTGCTGGTGTTGAGGTCCTCGGTAAGGATTCCACTGCTAAGGCACTGGTCATCGAGGTGTAGTGAAATTGGATCCTCTCTGGAAGCCATGATATCTTGGTGAATGTCTAGCTGGTGTCCGATGTTGCTATGCACCAGATGAGACCTTCCCCATTGTTATCATTGGATTCATGCTCTGACCCTCATTGATAAGCTCCTCCTCTGCTATGAGGGCCTTCTGGACAACATCATGCAAGGTTTGAGGCATCAAAATCCTAACCTTTGCATGAATGATGACATTAAGGCCAAATAGGAACCTTTTGACCTTACGTTTCTCGGTATTTAGGTGTGAATAATAATGAGGCAACTCCATAAAATGGGCCTCATACTCGGGAAATGTATGACCACCTTGTTGCAAGGCATTGAACTTGTTGAGTTGACGTTCATTGAATTCCTCTCACAGATACCTCTCCCATAACCATTCCTCAAATAGTTCCCATGACACGTCTTCGACGACCATGTTCAATTATGGCAGAATCTTCTTCCAACATAGAAGAGCGTTCCCCTTCAGTTGGAATACCACCATGGACCTTCATGTTGGAAGTATATTACCAAAGTGAAAATCACATCGCCATATTTTACACATCAAAATTACTCACTTCATGATGACTTATTGTAATCATGACTAGTGTTGCAAGTGTCGCATTTTGGCCACAAGTGTCGCAAACATCATACTGCCATATTGCCTATGTCGTGTCTCTAACGACATCATAGGGATACTTAAGAAACCTTCAAAGACTAGTTTAAGAAGGAGAAAACATTTGATTAAGAGTACAAAACCTTTAACATGGAATAAACCACTCAAAAATGGATTTTGGAGGGTAGTGCTCCCCTAACCACTGTCAGGGAGTGTTAGCACTACATGCCTTGTTTAGGGGAGATTTGCAACACTCTGTGCATCCTTTTGGGGGAGCGTTGGCCTTTTTCGGAAACTTTTGGGTTGTTGAGGAAAATTAGGGATAAATCCCCCTTTCTCCATCAGTTGTGGATCCTCCTTAATATCGATCCTTGACCTCAGATCCAAATCTAACCAACTCAATTTATGTTATAGAGAAATCCCCCTGCGGACAAGTGGATTCCCTCTTGGGCTCTAGACTCCTAATACCAAGACAGAAAGGTGCTAGAGTTGGTCACTGACATCCTTTTAAACCTAGATAAGTCAATCAAATAGAGAAAAGGAAGAAGATGTATGTTAATTTTTTATGTTTGATTGAATTATCTAGGTTTAAAAGTATGTCAATGACCAATGTTAGCACCTTTCTATGTTGGTCTTAGGAGTCGAGGGCCCAAGAGGGAATCCACTTATCTGCAGGGGGATTTCTCTGTAACAGAAATTAGTGAATCCACTGGGGAAGGACTCATATTTTTCATTCCTTAAATTTTTCCTTTCCTTTTACCACTTTTCATTTCATTTTTATTGGTTTTTCATCATCCATTAGACTTCTCCTACCTTCACTAGCAATTTCACCATTTTTTATGCTTTCCGGGTGAGTTTTTCTTCATTTTTTTTATTATTTTTTTGAATTTTTGGGTGGATCAGTGCCCCCCTATACACCATACCAGAGTGCCAGCGCTCCCCTACAGTGTCTTAGGGAGCATTGCAACACTTGGTGCACCATTCTGGTGGAGCGCTAGTCTCTTTTTTGAGAGTTTTTTCCTTCTTCTGCTTAGTCTTTTGTATCCTTTTTTGTAGAGATATTTTCCTAGAGTCTGTGGTTGGTTTGTGAAGTTGTTTCATTTGGTTTTTGATGGTTTTTGATGTTTATCACTCCCTATTTTCTTGACTGGATCTTGAAACCTTTTTCAGAAATGTGAAATTGCCTTTTCCAACTACTTTTTGTCAGGACAGTTTTGAGTGATTTCTCTTTATCCCTATCTTTTCATGGATTCTTATTTGCATTTTATTTGTGTTCCTTTAATGCTTGATTGGATATAAAATCCTTTATGGTGTTCTTTGTTTTTATAACAAGTTTATACTTTTTTTCTTTCATACCTCACTTCCTTGAGTGCATGCTTTGTTTGTATCCCTTTCGCTTCGTGTCTTTTGCATCTGCATCAGACTCTTTCTCCTGATTGAAAGTAGTGGAGAATTGAAGGTTTTGAATTTACTTTCTATATACATCATAATCAAACAAAAAATATAAATTCATTCTTTCTTTTGGGTAGTGAAACTAGCTTCCATTTGAAGTAGGAGAATTGCATGTCTCACAATTGCGTTACCGATATGGTTTTTTTCCACTCCGATGATCTCGAATGTAGGTGCTTAATATGTAATCATACCACCCATACATCAACCTATGTTGACCTTTATCCTTCTTTTCACATCAAGTCTCCTTCCCTTTCTCCTTATTCTCCTAGGGAAATCTCTAAAGCAAGTAGCCAATTTGATAAGAAGAAGAAGAAACAGAAAGAGAAGAAGAAGAAGAACTTGAAAAGGATGTTGGATCCAACCATATTAGATGTTGGATCCAAGCAACCAACTACTATTAATTGTACTAGGAGTGTTGATGAGGTCAACAAGATAAAAAAAAAGAATATGAAACCCAAATTACCTTGCAGGCTTTATAAGGGTGACCAATTTCTAAGGGATTTCCCTAGTCTTCCCAAGGTCTTAGAGGTGTTGTCCTCCACATCATCATCCCCTGCTAGACATGCTGGTGATTCCATGTCAACTAGTGACGTTAATGTTGGTAAGAAGAAGACAAATGTCAAAATTCCTTGCATGTTATGTGGAGGTGATCATTACTCTGACCTTTTTCCTTGTATGGATGAGGATTCTTCTCTTTTGAAGCTACTTCAACTTCCCACTGGTTATCGTAGGATTCCCTCAACCCATAGTTAGCTGATGGAATGGTCAATCCAGTTCCATCTCTGGTCAGTATGGTTGATCAGGTGGTTAATATAGTTTCATCCTTGGTTGAACCACTAACCAAAGCAACTCATATAGTTCCATCATTGGTCAGCCCCACTCTTCATCAAAAGAGTGAACCCAAAGTGGTTGATCTAGTCCCTTTATTGGTCAGTCCCACCCTTCATCCAAAGAGTGCCAAAGTGGTTTCTCTAGTTACATCATTGGTCAATCCCAGTCCTCCTTTGAAGAGTGCCAAAGTGGTTGCTCCAGTTACATCATCGGTCAATCCCACTCCTCCTCTAAAGAGTTGCAACCTGGTCAATCCCACTCCTCCTCTTACGAGTGCCAAAGTGGTTGTTGTTATCCCTTCATCGGTCAATCCGGTTGATCATGTCATCAATCTAGTCATGTCCTTAGTTGAACCAGTTGACAAAGTGGTTGATCTGATACCATCTTCGTTCGATCTCGCTCTCCCATTAGAGAGTGAAACCTAAGCGATCAATCTATTTCCACCTTTTGACCACATTCTCTCCTTGGAAAATGAAACCCAAGTGGTCAATTTGATGTTGTTATCAATCGATCCTTCTCTCTTGCTCGAGAGTAAAACTAATATCGCCCACATTTTTCTCATTGATACAGAATCTACCATGCTGGGGGGCATTCCTCCTTCTCTCGCGAAACCCCCTCCAAGTAATGAGGCCATCCTTTTTGATTGGGGTGTGATAACTGGACCTCATCTTACCTCTCACATTCCTTTCAATATTACAGTACAGGTTTCTGGTCGGGACGTTCCTCATACACTGATAGATGAAGGTTCGTCCATTAGTGTTTTTTCCTCTATTTCTTGGCAAGATTTCAGTTATCCTTAGCTTGTTCCGGTTACCCAGACTTTGTTCTCTTTTAATAGAAGAAACAGTCACCCTTTAGGGATCCTTCCCCGGTTTCCTATAACTTTGGGAGGGAAAATTGTCTTTATTGATTTTATGGTAGTCCAGGACCCCCTGGATTTCTATTTACTCCTTGGGAGAGATCATGTCTATGCTATGAAAGCTATTGTGTCCACTCTTTTTCGTGTGATATATTTCCCTCATGAAGGAATAATTTTGGCTATTGATCAACTTTCATGTGTTGGCTCTGACTTAACCACCAACCCCATGAACTCCCTAAACGAGTCTTATATCTAGTCGGTATCACCCCTGCTATAGGTCAATTATGTGGCATTGTCTCCCATGATTTCAACTTTCGATGAATTAGATATGGTAGTTGACATGGTGATATATTCGGTAGGGCTATTGGAGCTTGATCTCCTTACCCCTGTCGTGGCCCTCGACATGTGCTCCTTCCAAAGTGTTTTTCTTCAATCCAGTGAAAATCTCTTAGAGGCCATGACCAAGTTTTGTCCCTTTCCATGGTGTCCTTCCAGAGCATTATCCTCTTGGAAACCATAATCAAGAAAGAGTCTACGAGCACAGTTTTCTCTTCTCTATGGAAATCTCATTAAAAAATGAAACAAAGGTTGTGAGCATAGTTTTTCTCTTTGTGGAAAGCTCATTAAAAAATGAAATAGAAATCTGGGGACTGAACCCGCAGCCTTGAGCATAGTTATTTTCCTATATCAAGCTCGTTAAAAAATGAAATAGTCACCTCTCTTGTTAGGTCAAGTATTTCACCAGATCTCGTAGTTTTCTTGTCGAGTCTTTCGTCGGGTCTCATATTTGAACCTTCATTTCATCCACCTATATCCTTTTTCTCCATCTAGTACAAAAATTGGTGACAACCTCAAAGTTGGTGAATGAATTTAATCTTGGGAGGCATGCCTCTAGTATTTGATTATCATTCTGGAGTTAAGCCACTAGATTTTCAAGCTGGGGGAAGAGTACCAACCATCCATGGGTATCCCTACTTTTGGAAATTACATTGGGAATTTTTCAAGCATACATTTAATTTTGTTTCAAGCTTGTGTAAAAATGAAACCAATACCAAGCTTAGTCTTTGTTCTTTCTCGTGCTTGTAAATACATGAGAATGAAACCAAGTATACTTTTATCACTTTTTCGGACTTGTAAAGGTTACATGAAAAAGGAACCCCCTAGAGTCATCTTTAAACTCTTTTTAGACTCTCTAAACATGAAAAGATTGTCAAGTGATCTTGCTTCCTTTCCCACTCGTTAAAAGGTTTGAAAGGGCATCTTTCGAGTGATAATATATCAATTTTTTGGCCTCGCAAGACTAACATTACGAAAAAGGACAACACTGGAGTCATCTTTAAGTTCTTTTCAAACTCTCTAAACATGAATGTTCACCGAGTTTACCTTCTCTGGACTTGTTAAACAACCATACATTGAAGGGCTCGTACAAGACCGAACCTTTACTTCTTCCAGTTCGTTAAATAAAGGAAGAGGGACTTACTGAAGGTGAGTTATATCGAGCATGTGTCAACCTCCTTGAGCTCATTAAATAAAAAAGTGGTACTCGTCTATCTGGATGGGGGGGGAAAATTGAAAGAAGCAAGCCAAGCAGTTTTTGAGAACATTACCAATAACTCTTACGGTCACCCTTGAACACAACCCTTTTTCTTTGCATACATTTTAATCTGATGAACCTCTACACTAAACCAATCCTTTGAGTTTCTTTACACCTTCGGGTCACCTGAAGAAAGTCACCGTATCCATTGCATCATCATGTTTTGGTCCATGTCATGTTTCTTCTATTGTGCCTCAGTGTTCAAGGGAAGTATCTTCCTCAAGAGTCAACCATCATAAATATCCTGTTTCAATACCCATGTCAGCCCATGTTCATTTGATCTACCAATTTTACATCTATATGTCATTTTTGTGTCATTGATGGGGGATACATCAAGGCCCTCCTTCGACGAGTCTGTTCCTGCCGACTTCAACACATTATCCGACAAGTAGACTTAGAAATTAGTTAACATCTTGGGACCTACATGCCTCAATGGTAGGCCTCCTCATGTCTGATAGTGGGTTTACATTATTGATCCCTGATCAGATGATTCCACAGATGCTCGACTTCATCTCATTTATTCACATTCATTGGAATGTACTAGGGTACCTTGGGAATCATTGACATCAATGGTGATTTCCATCACACTTGTTAATGGTTTACCTCATTGACCGATAATCAAGTGGTTTCTTCCATGTCCAACATCAGGACATTTATTCACATGGTTAGACTCGTACCGCATCGGGATCGGTAAGAAGACCCCGGGTTGAGTGATCACTCTGAGATATACTTCACCCAGGTTGGGACGAAGTTTCTCTTGAATATTGACACATATATTGTCACATAGATCCACTTTGAATTGGTCTGTGGCTATGTCTTGTCATCTCGTAGATCCACTGTGTATTTTTCATGGCTACAATCAGTTCATGTCATGGGAGTATAGATCCACATTGTATATTTGGTGGCTATACCTTTTTGTTAGTACAATTATGGATCCAAAGTGTATTTTATGGCGGCCATACCTTGCAAGTCTTTGTCAACCAAGCATAGGTATGCCTGGCTTGGGTTTGAAACTTATCATGATATTTCTTTGATGGTTGTGTGCAGCTTCTGTCGGGTTCTTCGAGTCCATACCCTTTCTTGAAAAAGTATACAAAGTACTTCAGTCATCATGTCTTCTAACTTCGCACTTTGGGGGGAAATCTGTTACACATCAAAATTGCTCACTTCATGATGACCTATTTTCCTCATGACTAGTGTCACAAGTGTCACATTCTAGACGCAAGTTTCACAAGTGTCACAAACATCATACTGCCATATTTCCTATGTCGTGTCTCTAACGACATCACAAGGACACTTAATACACCTTCAAAGACTGGTTTAAGAAGGAGAAAATATTTGATTAAGAGTACAAAACCTTTACAATGGAATAAACCACTCAAAAATGGATTTTGGAGGGTATTGCTCAACTACCCACTGTCAAGGAGTGTCAACACTCCCTATCCTTCTTTGGGGGAGTGTTGCAACACTCTGTGCATCCTTTTGGGGGAGCGCTGGACTTTTCAAGTAAATTTTGGGTTGTTGAGGAAAATCAGGGATAAATACCCCTCATCTCTAGATTTGGTTGGATTCAGATATGAGGTCAAGGCTATTGATTAAGGTTGTTTGTCATTGATGTCAACCCTTGAAGAAAGCCCTACAGTAGAAAGGTTTGGGTAATGGAACCAATATTGTTTGATGTAAAGATGACTCATTATTGTCTTTTCATGGTTGATAAGAAGTAAATATGGATGAAATCCAAAGTGGCACCCTTATGGTGAAATCCCTCACGGGAATATTCTTTGTGGAGAAAGAGAACCCATGCTTAATTATGTAATAATGAGATGAATAATAATGGATTTGTCAGGTAAACTATCCTAGATGGATAGTTCTTTTCATTCCATTTCTGGTGGTATGTGTAACATCACATAACTCCTTACAGTTAGATAATTATGGCCATGAGAAGTTGGAGACCCCAGGATTGGGTAATGGACCCAAGTTTGTTTGATGGATAACGGTATGATTTATGATATATTTTTAGATAATAATATTCTATATGGATAGAACATGTCATTCCATTTCTGGTGGTATGTGGAACGTCACATAACTCCTCACGGTTTGAGAGTTATGGCCTTACAAAGTTGGAGGACCCTCATATGTCATCTAGAAGCCCCAAAAGGTCAAACAAGTCAAAGTGGTTTAAGAGATTTGAAAAGGTAAATAATAAAGTAAATTAATGAGTGTATTATAATTCAAAGTGAATACAAAATAAATTATTTCAATAATAAATTTAATGGAGAAATTAGAAGTGGGTTAACCATAAAATAAGGAAAGTGGGGCCAAGTGACCTAGAAGATGTTTTTAAGGAAGATAATTGGAGAGTATAACTAAGAGGCAAGGCTCTCTCATTTTAATCACACTTGATCATATTGAATACCTATAGGTTTCTAAGGTAACCAAATGATATCTAAGCCAAAATTTTGAGGAAAGTGAAGAAAAGAAGATCGAAATTCAAGGAAGGATAAATTATTTTGATGGTGCTTTCTAAGGTTGATTACAGGTTGAGGTACATGTTGGTGCATGGTTGATGCATGGTTCAGATTTATTGGTACAATTTTAGACCGATATATCTCACAGTGACAGGTTGACAATGGTTCCATCATTCTACTTCTACTTCAAGGTGGCAGGATGGGGCAAGGACAGGTGGTTGTATCCACCTTTCGATTGTAGCAGGAGAACATAGGGGGTTGTAGCTTCCTTCTAGTTGTATCAAGAGAATTGGGGAGTTGGAGATTACCTCAGGTTGTAGCCTGAGAAACTAGGGGGTTGGAGCCTCTTTCCAGTTGCATCTAGAAAATAAAGGAAGTTGGTGCTTCCAATGAATGTAATTCTTTAAGACATATAAGAAAAATAATTATGTGGATTTCTCTGGATTTGGGTTTTCACATAAAACACTGGTGTACTGTGTATGTGTATGATTGTTCATCTTTTCATTGCTTATTTACTCTACAGTTATTGGATGATAATGCTTCATTGATATAACACTTGGATTATATGGTTAAAAATAATTAAATTGCTCTCTTACTGATTCACCCCCCCTCTCAGTAATCCAACAATTGGTATCAAAGAAGGTTCCTTTAGAAATTAGTTTAACCACTAAAAGGTAGATCATGGAGACTACCAACTCATATAAAAGTGGAATACCATAGTTTGATGGACATAAGTATTGTTTTTGGAGCATAAGGATGAGGACATATATACAGGCATAGGGATTTCAACTTTGGCAATCAATTGTAGATGGATACACAACACCAACAGTTCCACCAACAAATGACAAAGCAATAAAAATGAGTGAGAATAATTCCAAAGCCACAAATTCACTTTTGAATGCTCTCAGTGATACATTATTCACCAAAGTTGCACATTGTAAATCCGCTAAAGAGATTTGGGACAAGCTTCAAAATATTTATGAAGGAGATACAAAAGTAAAAGAAGCAAAGATTCAAACTTATAGAGGTCAGTTCGAACAACTAAAAATGAAGGAAGATGAATATATCACAACCTACTTCTTACGATTCGATGAAACATTGAATGAAATCATAGAATTGGGAGAAGAAATTGAAGAATCTGTAATTGTTCAAAATATACTAAGATCTCTTCCTATGAGATTCAACCCTAAGATATCATCACTAGAAGAAAGATTGGATATGGACTCAATAAGCATGGACGAACTGCATAAAATCTTCACAGCATATGAAATGAGAACTGAGTAGGAAAATCCATATGTAAAAGAAGCAGCCTTCAAGGCATACAAAAGAACAAAGAAAAAGAAAAAATAACAAGAAGAATATAGCAGCAGTAGTGACGCCTCATAAGATGATGAAGAAGTGGCCAACTTCGTCAAAAGACTGAACAAGGGAACCAACAGTAGGTATAAAGGTAAGATCCCTTTAATTTGTTTTAATTGTGATGGTATTGGTCATTTTTCTAACAAATGTCCTCATAAGAAAAAGAGAAATGATGAAGGTTACTCAAAATAAAAACACACATATAAAGGCAAAAGAACTACAAAGAAATTTTTCAAGAAAAGATTATACACCAAAGAAGACATCTCATCATCAAATGAAGATGAAGTCAGTGAAAATGAGACAGGAAGAGTTCTATTTATGGCAGTAAAAGACTCTGACAAAGAAGCCTTTGAACAAGAATATGAAGAAACCAAAGAATATAAAGGCAAAAGAACTACAAAGAAAGTTTTCAAGAAAATCTTATACACCAAAGAAGACATCTCATCATCAAATGAAGATGAAGTCAGTGACAATGAGACAGGAAGAGTTCTATTCATGGCAGTAAAAGACTCTGACAAAGAAGACTTCAAACAAGAATATGAAGAAACCGAAGAATAATGTGAAGAAGTCAAAGAATAAATTGAAGAGGATAGGAAGATATACAATGAAGATTAAAAGGACACTCCTCCACCAAAAAGATTCAGATTTCAGAATGAACAATAGACAGGTAGGCCTCAAGAAGAAGAAGGATTTGTAAGAGCACCTCCTTTCAAAAGATCTTCAACTCCCATGTATCAAACTATATTTTTTGGTTTATGTTATGCATGTAATAATTTTGGACATAAAGTCATGAATTGCAGAGCTAACAATAGGAACAATAATAACTTTGAGAGTTATACACAAAGGGATTATTCAAGAAGACCTAGTGAAACATAGAGAAGAAGTTACAACAGGTTTGAATCTTTGAGCACTAAAGTGGAATGTTACAAATGTAACAATTTTGGACACATGGCCAATGATTGCAAAATGACATTCCCTCCTAAAGAACCTCAATAGAACAACAACAGCCAAAGAAAAGAACCTCAGAAAACGACATGAATAAGAAATCAAGATCAGTATAACAATTAAGAATGCACAGTCGCTCTACAAGCTAAGCAGAAGAAACATGGTTGGTATGTTGACAGTGGATGTTCAAAACACATGACAGATGAAAAAGACAAATTTCTTACATTATGAAAAGAAAAAAATGGTTCAATCTCCTTCGAAAATGATAATTCATCCAAAATCATTGGAGAAGGCACAGTCTAAATTGGGAACAAGAATGAAAAGGCACAAAATGTTCTACTGGTAGAAGATATGAAACATAATCTTCTAAGTGTGAGTCAAATGTGTGACCTAGGTCATAAAATTAATTTCGATTTAGAAAAGTGTGAGATAAGAAAAGAAGGTTAAGGGAAATTTTCCAGTACAGCTGCAAGAACTTCAAACAACATATATGTGTTAAGTGAAATTGGAAATGAAAAGTGTTGTCTAGGAAAGGAAGATAAAAGTTGGCTATGGAAAAAAAGAATTGTTCACATGCATTTTGATAACCTTGTCAAAGTCAACAAAAGAGAAATAGTCAGATAAAACCCCCAGATCACAAAACCAACCAACACTTTATGCAAGCATTGTCAACAAGGAAAGAAAACAAAGACCAGGTTCAAATCAAAGGAATATTCAACAAAAAGACCACTGGAAATTCTGCACACTGATCTAGTTGGACCAACTACAACAAAGGTCTTAAAAGGTGAAAAATACTTTATGTTATTAGTTGATGATTATACAAGAATGACTGCAGTTTGCTTTCTCAAGAACAAGTCATAATCTTTTGAAAACTTCAAGATCTACAAGGAAATGGTTGAAAATGAGATGGATTGAAGAATCAAATGTCTGAGATCTGATAATGGAGGAGAGTTCACTTGAAAGGAATTTATGGACTACTATAGCATTCATGGAATAAAAAGACAATTCTCCATTGCTAGGACACCTCAACAAAATGGAGTTGTTGAAAGAAAGAACAGGACAATACAAAAAATGGCTTGAACAATGCTAATGGATTCCAAATTGACAGATATATTTTGGAAACATTTAGTGCATACAACAGTTCACATTCAAAACAGAGTAATGCTCAGAAACAACACTGATAAAACTCCCTACGAGCTATGGAAAGGAAGACCAGTAAATGTGAAGAACTTCAGAGTTTTTGGAAGCAAATGCTACATCAAAAGAGAAGATGGAAGAATGGAAAAGTTTGACTCTCATGTGGACAAAGGAATACTTTTTGGTTACTCAAGTACAAGGAAAGCATACAAGTATTACCATCTAACATTGAACAAAGTTGTGGAAATCATCAACGTAACAATTGATGAAACAGGCAGACCAAAATCAAAGGAAGAATAAAACAAATCAATGGAACAACTTTTCAACGAAGAAGATGAAAAAGAAGTAGAAGAGGAATATGAAGATGAAGAGAAACTGACATAAGAAGAAGAGCAATTTCAGAAAGTATCTCCAAAGACACCTAGCAAATGAGTACAGAAGAATCATCCTTCAGATTAGATTATTGGAAATAAAGATGCAAGAGTTGATACTAGAAGAAAAATATATTCACCAAAACAAACACACCTAGCACTCTTATCTACAATTGAACCAAACTGTTTTGAAGAAGCCAACGAGGATGAATTTTGGAATAAGGCCATGGATGAACAGTTGGATAAAATAGAGAAAAATAACACTTGGGAATTGGTTCCAAGACCAAAGAATAAGAATGTGATTGGCACAAAATGGATTTTCAGGAATAAATTGAATGAAGATGGACAGGTTACAAGGAACAAATCTATATTGGTATGTAAAGGATATGCACAGATTGAAGGAATCGACTTTGAAGAGACATTTTCCCCAGTTTCCAGAATGGAAGCAATCCATTTACTTTTAGCTTAGACATGCTCCAAAAATGTTAAAGTATATTAGATGGACATAAAATCATATTTTCTGAATGGGGAATGTGAAGAAGAAGTCTACATTGAACAACAATAAGGATTTCAGTTGTCATAGAACAAAAACTATGTATGTAAATTAAAGAAGGCCTTCTATGGTCTAAAACAAGCTCCTAGAGCATGGTACTCCAGATTGGATAAGTATCTGCATCAGGTAGGGTTCAGAAAATGAAGTGCAGACAATAACCTCTACATCAAGGTAAGTCAAGGTAATATTTTATTAATTGAAGTTCATGTTGATGACATTATTTTGGTAGTGATGATGACAGGTTAAGACATAAATTTTCAAATCACGTGAAGAATGAATTTGAAATGTCGTTACTTGGAGAACTATCCTTCTTTCTGGGACTTCAAATACGTCAAAGAAACCAAGAAATTTTTATTTCTCAAACCAAGTATATCAGCGAAATGTTAAAGAGGTTCAGAATGGAAGATTGCAAACCAGTTATCACTCCCATGCAAACCAGTTGTAAGTTGAGCAAAGATGATGATTCAATGTCTAATATTAGAGGCAATACAGGTCAATGATTGGAAACCTACTATATGTGACAACATCCAGACCAGATGTAATGCAAGAAGTTGTATAGGTGGCACAATTTCAAGCAGCACCAAAGAAATCACATGTATTAGCAGTAAAGAGGATTTTCATATATCTCAAATCAACATAAGAGTTTGGATTATGGTATCCAAAAGGAAAATATCTATCACTTATTTCCTACACAGATGCAGATTAGGCAGGTTGTATTGATGATCGATGAAGAACCAGTGGAGCAACGTTCTATTTAGCTGAGTGTTGGGTATCATGGATAAGAAAGAAACAATCATCAGTATCTCTATCTACAGCTGAGGTAGAGTATATTTCAGCAGCAGAATGTTGTACACAGGTTCTTTGGATGAAAAAAACTTTGACAGATATGCAGGTTGAGTATGATGAGCCCATTCCAATATATTGTGATAATACAAGTGCCATCAGTATCTCAAAAAACCTTGTGATGCACTCCAAGACGAAGCACTTTGTAATCAAGTATCACTTTCTATGGGAACAGGTTGCAGAAAAGAACATCAGAGTTGAGTACATGGGAAAAAAATAAAAAAGGGTAGACATATTTACAAAACCACTTCCACTAGAATCCTTTGAATATCTTTTCCAAAGACTTGGAGTTATTTCTACTCCAAAATGAGTGTTTTTTTAATGTTTATCTTATATGTATTAGATGTACATGAGGAAGCAACATAAGAGGATAGTTCATTCAAGGGGAGCAACCTTGGATGGAAAGATACCTTTTCCTTTGATGAAAAAGGGGGAGAGATTTATCAGATGCAGAGGATAGAGGCATGGTTCCAAGCAGAGCAGATTTATCAGATGTAGAGGATAGAGGTAAATTTGTCAGATAAAAAGGACAGAGGCATGGTTCCGGAGGGAGCATGAGTGATATCATTTCATTATTGCATCAGAGTGTTTCCATCAATTCCAAAGGGGGAGATTGTTGATTAAGGTCGGTTGTCATTGATGTCAACCCTTGATGAAAGCCCCACAACACAAAGGTTTGGGTAATGCACCCAATATTGTTCAATGTAAAGATGAATCATTATTGTCTTGTCATGGTTTATAAGAAGTAAAGATGGATGAACTCCAAAGTGGTCCCCTTATGGTGAAATCCCTCACGGGAAGATGCTTTGCGGAGTAAGAGAACATATGCTTAATTGTGGAATAATGAGATGAAGAACAATGAATTTGTCAGGTAAACTATCCTGTATGGATATTTCTTATCATTCCATTTCCGGTGGTATGTGGAATGTCACATAAATCCTCACGGTTAGAGAGTTATGGCCATGAGAAGTTGGAGACCCTAGGTTTGGGTAATGGACCCAAGTTTGTTTGATGGATAAAAGTATGATTTATGATGTATTTTATGATAATACTATTCTATATGGATAGTACGTGTCATTCCATTTCTAGTGGTATGTGGAACGTCACATAACTCCTCACGGTTTGAGAGTTATGGCCTTACGAAGTTGGAGGACCCTCATATGTCATCTAGAAGCCCCAAAAGGTCAAACTAGTCAAAGTGGTTTAAGAGATTTTAAAAGGTAAATAATAAAGTGAAGTAATGAGTGTATTATAATTCAAAGTGAATTCAAAATAAATTATTTCAATTAATGGAAAAATTAGAAGTGGGTTAACCCTAAAATAAGGAAAGTGGGGCCAAGTGACCTAGAAGATGTTTTTAAGGAAGCTACTTGGAGAGTATAAATAAGAGGCAAGGCTCTCTCATTTTAATCACACTTGAGCATATTGAATACCTATAGGTGCCTGAGGTAACCAAATGATATCTAAGCCAAAATTTTGAGGAAAGTGAAGAAAAGAAGGCCAAAATGAAAGGAAGGATAAATTCTTTTGATGGTGCTTTCTAAGGTTGATTACAGGTTGAGGTACAGGTTGATGCATGGTTCAAATTTATTGGTATAGGTTTACAATGGTATATCTCACAGTGACAGGTTGACAATGGTATATCTCACAGTGACAGGTTGACAATGGTTCCATCATTCTACTTCTACTTCAGGGTGGCAGGACAGGGAAAGGATAGGTGGTTGTAGCCACCTTTCAGTTGTAGTCGAAGAACATAGGGGGTTGTAGCCTCATTCTGGTTGTAGCCAGAGAATTGGGGAGTTGGAACTTCCATCAGGTTGTAGCCTGAGAAACTAGGGGGTTGGAGCCTCCTTCTAGTTGGAGCTGGGAAACAAAGAAAGATGGTTCTTCCAATGAATGTAATTCTTTAAGACATATAAGAAAAATCATTTTGTGGTTTTCTTCCGATCTGGGTTTCCACGTAAAAAACTGGTGTACTGTGTATGTGTATTATTCTTCATTTGTTCATTTCTTATTTACTCTGCAGTAATTGGATGATAATGCTTCACTGATATAACACTTGGATTATATGGTTAAAAAAAATTAAATTTCTCTATTATTGATTCACCCCCCCTCTCACTAATCCAACAAAGGCTTCATCTTAGGGAGGATCCACAATTGATGGAGAAAGATCCTCAACATATCCCAAGAATATCTAAGGTGGTTTGGTCTCTCCAAGCTTATATAAGGAGGTGAAAGTAGATGGACTTTTAGAGATACCAAACTTATGATCTCATAAGTGGTATTCAAGAAGAGTCATTGAATGCATCAAACTTGTGATCTCATAAGGGAGATATCATTAGGGAATCATCATTTTGATTGTGGTTTATTGAGCAAGGGGATGGACAAGGAGAGATGGAAGAGGCTGCTACAACTTCATCAAAGGTCTGTAAATATTTCTATCTAGTTCTCATATATATATATATGCTTGGCCTATTTCTTTCAAGGTTGTGTATGTATACATGCTACATGAACTTGTCTTTCATAGATAGATCTAGTTTTTTATTAATCATGGTAGAATAGGAAGTTCTTTTATCTTTGTTGTTATTGATTTGCAGGACTTGTAGAGGAGCTTGGAGATCAGATCTCAACTCATACTAGAACAAGGACAAACATCGAAAAAGGTACATATATCTTATTCCTTTTCTCTATTTGATTGACTTAGCTAGGCTTAAAAGGATGTCAGTGATCAACGTTATCACCTTTTTGTCTTGATCTTAGATATTTAGGGTTCAGGAGGAAATCCACTTTTCACAGGGGAATTTTCCTGTAATAGAAATACGAATCCAACCAACTCCAGAGATGAGGGTGATTTATCCCTTATTTTCCTCAACAACACAAAATTTGTTGAAAAAGGACAGTTCTCCCCCAAAAGGGTGCACAGATCATTGCAACTATCCCCCAAAGAAGGCCAGGTAGCACTGACACTCCTTGATAGTGGGTAGCGGAGCACAACCCTCCAAAATCCATTTTTTAGTGGTTTATTCCATGGTAAAGGTTTTGTGCTCTTAATCAAATATTTTCTCCTTCTTAAAATGGTATTTGAATGTGTCTTAAGTGTCCTTGTGATGTCATTATAGACACAACATAGGCAAGATGGCAGTATGATGTTTGTGACACTTGCGGCCAAAATGCGTCACTTGCAACACTAGTCATGATGACAATAGGTCATCATGAAGTGAGTAATTTTGATGTGTAACACCATATTCTCCAACTATACCTCAGCGGAAGTGCCTTCCAGGGCACCAAAGAACTCGAGAAATTTGACCTTCTCAAGCTCACGGAGAATGCTACCACTACCGACCAGAGTGCACAGTGGACCCTCAGGAGGTGTCGGTGCCCTGGCCTCATCTCTATCCAAATAGTTCATCAGTGCCTCGGACATTCTTCTAAAGGACCTCATCAGCCAAACCACATCACCCACATCTATATGTTTCTGCTCGACAACCTGCTCATCTCCCTAGGGGTTTGACCCCTCAGGCATGGGTGCTACCGGGGGTGTCGTGCCTCCTCCCCTAGCACCCCATCATCTCCCTTCACAACGTCCTCTAGACATTATTACATGAATGAATACAAATCAATTTAATTAGCAGCATCATAATTAATTATCTAATCAATAGAATCCGTAGTGATCCCAGGTCATGGGTCGAACCCTCTCTGATACCATATCTAACTACCGCCATCGCTACAACTACATGAAACTCATAACAAGTGCATTTTTTTTTTCTAAAGTACGAAAGTAAGAATGACACAATTAATAAACACAACTTGACGATGAACACAACACACACAAATCAAGAAACAAGCAACATAACGACCCAACATACTAGCACATCATGCAACTCGATGCAACATCTACAATAAATTAGACGAAGAGATAAAACGATTACCTGCTTGTGTTACCCTACAAGGTTACGACATCTAGAACACATAAGCAATGATGAAGCCTAGTTTCCCATCAATTTTGACCATTTAAGGTCTCAAGGTTGGAGACTATTCTAAGGAACAAGGAGGTGTCTACATCCTTCCAATCACAAGCAAGAAAATACTACTAAGCTAAGGAAAAAAATCATACCAACCCAACGCAACCAACATCAACGAAACACATCAAATGACCTTTCAATGAGAGCAAGAAAATCCATCAATGCTTCAACATTTTGCAAGATGCACCACCAGACAATCCCAACTTTTAGATATTACTTCAATCGCCTTTAATTTACAAGCGCACAAGATATTTGACATACACAATCTATCTAGCAATAACCATCTTGAAATGAAATTCTATTTAAATTTCAGGTGCGCCATTTAATCAATCATTTAGTAAAATAAAATCTGAGTCATAAGGAGGGATGTACCTTCCGAGGTGTTTAGATAGTCATGCATACATAATATCAATGTAAACAACAATTATGGCTATTCATTTAGGTAGTTTAAATAATAAATGACTAAAAATACAACGTGTAATACCTCCTTCTATCTTATGCAATCATAGAGTTTATTCCCATTTAAAAACTTTTTCATCTAACACCTACCTAACTAACGTAAAACACATCCTTCCCCATTATTCCTAATTTACAATTCTTTCATCATTATAAAGCATGAATGCCAATTATGATCAAATAAATTAATATTATTCTAAAAGTTATCATTAACATAAGGAGGTGTTCCCTACTTTCCTTCAGTTACACCCCCTTGCATCATATAAAGGAGAGAGTATGTAAAAAATGTCTATTTTATTTTATACACCCAAAAATAAATAGTATATTAAAATTGTGTATCTCAAAGTGCTTAGTTAATGTATAATTTTTCTTTTTTTATTATGGAAATCTCTAATCCTATGAATATTCTTCCCATCAATCAACATTTTATCAACTTCAACTATATGAAACATAATATCATAATCCTTAAAATCTTAAACTTTTTCTTAATATGGAACATATATTGGAATAAAAAAGTTGGTAGAAAGGGTTAGACAACATACACAAACAGGTGAGCAATGTACATATAGACATGGTTACAAGTAAGTAGGAGGCGACAGACTGAAGGGATTTTTTTTCCTTTGCATTAAGAAGGCTGAGAATAGATCTTCTCCATTAGAGGAGGTGGCAGTATCTAGTTATTGTCAGAGGAGGTGGCAGTACATAATGGAACGATGAGTGAGTAACAAGTAAATGCAGGGTCTGAAGACTTGTTCTAAAAATCTAGGAATTCGCTAGGAAAATGGCATAAGGTAAGTCTAACATGGCAAGTAAACCACATGCCCAACAAGGTAACAAGCGTAAAACCATGGGTAAGAGAAATAGATGCACTGGGTTGGAAACCCTTCGAATGTGCAGAGAACTAAAATACTCCTAGGTAAAATATTAATACCCTCCCCTGATTTAAGTCGGTGAAGTCACCATAACGAAGACACAAATTTGGGGGATATTTTGAGGGCTGTACCCAAAGGGATCGGATAAAACACTGAGGAAAACATCCAGAATCACATAGATACTAAAGGCAAGGGAACAGATCTGGGCTGTAATAAAATGTTGAGGCTAAGAGGAATCAGATCAGATGGAAGGAAAAGGGATCCACACTGTAATAAAACACTGAGAAGTCATTTGCAAATAGAGTTTTGGTTTGCCATTGGACAAAAACTTAAATAAGTTTTTAACACGGTGATGCACGCGTGCTTTTGACGTTAAAGAGATGCATATACAAGGAATTTAACTACCATTCAAAACAAATATACACATGTGTACCGTATCCAAAAGTGAATGCTCTGAAGTCAGTGTCCCGCGCATGCTTCATCCAGCTCCCGCTTCCCAACTGATGTGACCTCATCAATACCTCCCCACCAACGTTATGGGTACCCTTCTTCCCCTGAGCCCCCCGAGCCACAAATGGTATCTATGAGCTTGCCTCGCAAGGTCATGCTACCACTTGTTACCCGAGTTGGGTATCCAAACTCCCAGAAGTGAAAACTCAATCAAGATAAAATTTCGACAACATAACATTACGCAAGACAAATGTGATCCATACTCCTCCTCCACCATCCTTTTTATATAATTTTATTAGTCATTAGTTTCCCAAAACCCTCATTAGATTCCTTTTTCATTTAATTAATTTCGAAAAACCTCCCCCGTACACATGTCGCATGATGCCCTAGTTTCACTAGAAAAAATCAATTAATTAATTAATTAAATGTTTATTTCCCTCACCCACTCAAAAGCGTTCCTAAAAACGCTCCTCGGTGTCCCATTATTCCCTTACAATTCTTAAATGACTTACACCTTACTTAATTCCTAGTTGACTTCGTAAACAGAAAGTTCGAATGGCTAGATAACTTTCTAATTTTGGCATTCCCTTTTTTCCTTAATTTTCCCCTTTTCTTTAAGTTTCCCCTTTCCTTAGGTTTTCCCCTTTTCTTTAAGTCTCCCTTTTTCTTTAAGTTTCCCTTTTTCTTAAAGTTTCCCCTTTTTATAACGAAGTTCATAATTAGGAGGTTTAGAAAAAAATGACCAAATACACCTTTTATTAATTAAACCTTTATTAAAATTTCTACTTTAATTATAAATGCTTGAATTTTATTTACCCCCTTCTTGTTACATGTCTAATTAGTTTTCTTTGTTCAAAATTTCTACTCAGACCTAGGTTTTCGATTCACTAGGCTTGGTGATAGCTTTTAAGGGAAAATTTGTTATTAAACTTTACTTATCACATCATTCATTTTAAGGCCAACTAAGTCCTAAGGAGGCATAGTTTTGTAGGAATTAGGTTTATTAACTTACCATATTTAAAATTGTGACGTTCTCTTCAGGGCGCACCACGTGCTCCAAGGCTGCCACTCGCCTCTTTTCGTTTTCTTTACACGATGTGCCCTTCAAGATGCACTACATGCTCCAAGGGTGTCATTCACCTCTTGACTTAATTTGGTAGATGTCAAACCCTTGGAGTCAATACTCTATCAGGTGATCTTATGGGAGACTAAGGGCCTCTAAGGAATAAGGACCCTTCCTTATTGCGCGCCCCTTAGAATCATCATGAGAAACTGTCATAGTCTTCCCTCAAGACATCCTAGGTATTCTCAAGCTAGGTAATCGTTAACCTACAGTTCGAGCAATAGGGGGAGTGCTAGTAGACTGTGATAGGGCTTCTTCCACACCTCTCCCTCGATGTCTTTGGTTTTTGTTCGTGACCCATTTACTCCAAATGTGAGTCTGGTTAGAAAGGTATCGTCAACCTGCATCCATCAATGAATCATGTCAATAATAACAATCAACATCATAATATCTAATCATATGTACATATGTCACATCAAGAACATTCAAACCCTAATAGTCGACTCCCTGACTCAATCCAATGTCCAAGGGGTTTCATCGATGCCTCGACATCCTTAACATCCAGAGTCTTGCACACTCGGGAGAACCCAATCAATATCACTTGTCTATGTAAAAAAATAGCATATCATCAAATCCACAATATCTCATAATCATAATCAAAACAACTAATAGTATAATGACTAGGATCACTTGGACGCAAGTGTCCTCAAAGAGTAAGTTTGTTGAGTGTGCACAAGAGCATAATGTTATAGTTGCAGAGTATCAGGAAGATGTGTAATTCCTTGTGTGATCAAAATTGAGTTGACACACACACACACACATACACACACACACACACACACACACACAC